>APFE030538131.1:0-14537 GCA_000404065.3 Pinus taeda | reverse complement strand
GTAAGTATATGTCCCCTTATGAATTTACATAAATGTCCTTTTGCAAGGAAAGCAAGGTACCAATAACTTTCTTACATGGAAGAAGAGGATTGATTTACTTGTCAAGGAGAAGTAACTCCTAGAACATGTCAAAGGAAATATCACTATCCCTGCTAAAGAACAAACTCAAGACTTAGCCAAGTACAATAAGGACGAGACAAGAGCTCAAAGGATTCTAATAGAACCCATCAAAGACTCTCTCATTCCATATGTTTCCAAATTTGAGACATCAAAAGAAATTTATGATAAGCTAGTAGACCTATTCTCGGTATCCACAGTCGGAGAAGTGATATCTCTAAGGAATGAATTGTACAAGATGAAGATATCAAAGGAAGGAATAACTCCCTACTTCATAAATATCTTTGAGATGAGAGATCAACTTCAAGAGCTTGGGGAAGTAATGTCTGACAGAGAAATGACAACTGTAATACTCAATTCTCTACTTGAGGATTGGGGCAACTCCACATCTAACATTATTCCAAGAAGGAAGCTACCATACTATGTGAAATGTGGTCTCTATGCAAAACAGAGGAAACCAAACTCAAAGAAAAGGAAGATGTGGGATCAAAGGAGTAAGCATTTGCTATCATGGCCAATAGAAAGGGAAAATTTGGCAAATTTGGTCCACGAAGAACAAACAACAAAGACATGTCCAAAATCCAATGTTATGGATGCCAAGAATATGGACACTACAAAAGGAATTTCCCTAAGCTTAAGAAGGACATCGACAACAAAAGAAACAAGGAAGAAGCTCACATGACTCAAGAAGTGAAAGGAGAAGAAAAAAAGAAGAAGAAGGAAGATCCTCCAGATCTCTACTATGACTAAGTCAAACTCTTTACTTCAAGTCTTCTTTCAAGGTTTTGAGTAGGATATGAGCATAAAATAAAAAATGCACTAGAAACACCTTCTAGAATCTAGAAGCATGAAGTTCATAGAGTTCTAGATACTCGTGAAGAAGTAGCATTGATAATGAGAATAAAATGCATGGTTAGAAATATCTTCTAGAATATAAGAGCATTATAGATATAGCTCAAGATATTCATGTAGAAGGAGCATACCTAGTGTAGGACATCATCCACGATGAAAGAAAATTGATCATGATTAAGAATCTTAGAAGACCTCCATCATCAAAAGAAAAGAATCATTTTCAAGGCAAGGGTCTTTAAGATCCTATGATGGAATCTTTAAAAGAGGGTTCATGAACCAAACCAAATGTCTCATTGGGAATCCCATTCATGGGATTCAAGAAAAGGATGATATGCAGGCAAGCTAAGATGAAGCAAGAAGGGCCACACCAAGGAAAACCAAATGAAGCTAAGATGATCAAAGGAGAATCAAGATGAGGTATGTATGCATCAAAGTTTAGTCATGTTATCATTTGTATATTATTGAGTCATGGGAATAGTTCTATAACATGATCAAGTACGAAAGAATCTCTTTCACCAAGGACATGCTCGAAGGCATGTACTACAATGCAATGAAGGTCAACAAAAGAATATGCTCACATAAGGAGTATAAGATTGCTAACTAAGAAGAAAGAAGAAATGTTGATTAGTCCTAGAAGCAAGCAATGAAGAAGTACTCTTAAGGAGAATAATATGGTTGACCAATTTATCCAAAGACAAGCAAATAAAGAAAGAGATCAAGCAAGTGAAGAACACCATGATCATCGAGAATCACTATCTAACAAGATAATTTGAAGATATCTCTCGAAAGAAGGCAGGACAACTCTAACAAATGAAGGAAGGACCCTTGACACCTATGGAGGCCTTGGAGATATGAAAGATGAAGATAAATGATTCTACTCTATGAAGATGCCGTGATGAAGAAGCCATCCAACAAAATAAAAAGCAATGTTGAAGCAATATCAGGATGAAGTCATGATGGGCTACTAGGTCGAAGCATGTAAACAGGCAAGTATGACAAAGCATCCATTCTGAAGCATGGACATATGACAAAGGAGTAGCCAGGTGATAAGAAAACCTTATTTATGACAAGAAATCCAATTTCCATGAAGGAAGCAATGACATGACAAACTAGGAAGGAAAGTGATCGATGGATGGTTCCCTACCTATAGGAAGTTCAAACAAAGGCTTCATGACATCAAAGAAAGGAAGGAGATCAAGAGTTTGAAGGACCCATGAAGAAGAAGTTGTTTATGAATGAAAGAGTCTCGAGCTAAGAGGGAGCTCTAACTGGTCCCCGATCAAGAGGGATTTTTGGATCACCCCTTATTACAAAGGAGTGACAATTGTGTTTTTCCATGTCATGTGCCGTGCACTAGACCAACACTAACAACCGTAAGTCTAGATGAAGGCCATGAACGGAAATGTAGACACAACATTCTTTATTCATTTGGGAAGAAAGAATGGGAGGATTAGGTAATCACCTAGCATCTGATACTCTTTGAGGATGTGTAAGGCATCCAAGACAAGAGTAGGCAAGAAGACCGATATTATTTGAGGGATGGGAACCCAAGACAAGAATAGTCCTAGAAGGTCATACTCAGTGAACACCCGGGTGGGTATGTACCTTGACAGACAATGACTAAGGTTTCTATAAGTCATTGATCTCACCAACATTGTGCTCTGATCTATTGAGAGACAAACCTGGCAGTCAAGGCCTTGTTGTGGAAACAATGTTGGTTATTATGATGCTATAACAGATGGATTGCAAATCCAATTTCTCTTATGTGAATTCTTCAAGATTGATAATAGCCAAGCACATTGTAATGTTGTATGAATACCTCCCTTGTTAAGAGGGAATGTTGAAGGAAACGTAACTAGGTTCAGTCTTCATAAATGTACTTTTGATATTTGTACTTATTCAAGAAAAAATATTAATTTTATAATATATATCAATGACTTTCTTGTTCATTGAAATAGGTCTAGAACATGTTAAGTGCTATAGGTGAGTCAAATAGTCAAAAGGAAATGTTGAAGGCCTTAAGGGCATGTTACACCATGTATGATTATGTGTTAGGGTCAAGAGAATACCTCCAAGCAAAGTCAAGTCCTCTCCTAGCAAAGAAACCATCAAAACAAGCTATGGCACCATTAAAATCATCTATCGCAGCAAAGGAAGACAAGTCAAACTCAAAGTAGCAAGTCTGCCTAAAGGAGGTACAATCCTCTATATATAGAGGTTGTCCACTCCTCTAAAGATAATGCATTCATAACCTATGAAATCAACAAAGGTGGAAGGCAAGCAAAGGGTAACAATAAGACAAGTAAAGGGTCTCCAAGGCAATGAAGAAAGGAGGAAGTAAAACCAAATTATTAAAGGGCTGTTACAGTCACACGTCCGAAGAAAGGAAGCCCTACTTGCGATCAGAACAACACCACTATAATAGTCATATGATTTATTTGATTGGGCTAGATCCTTAAGCCTATAAGGTCTCTCTCTCAAGTGTGGAAGAAGGTTATACAATCAAAGCTAGAAGGAGAAGTCTAACATAATTCTTGTGAGGGTATTCCCTCACACGTGAAAAGAACTAGGGCTGCATTACTGTTGCTCTAAAGTCTGCAATATTTGTGAAAGAGAAGAAGGCTCGATTGGGAGGCAACAAGATCATCTCCCTAAGTTTGAAAGGCTTCATCACTAGCAAGGGAAGAAAATATCAAGGGTCACTCTAAATTATACAATCAAAAGGTCTCTACAATTGCCGGAAGAAGTGTTGAAGGAAGAAAGACTAAGTGCTAGAAGGAGGAGGACGAAGTGCTGTGAAGAAGTAATCTTGAAAGGGCTTGAATTGTGCTTGGAGGATATTCTTGTTAAGGGTCCAGGGTTTGACATTAGTCAATAAGAAGCTTCAATAAATTACTAAAGGTATTTCCTCTCAAGAGAAGAGAGATTTTGGCCCTGGTAGAGAGCCAACATCTTGTGTTCTTGTTTTTATGTTTTGATAGCAGTTTGATGAAGTACACACACATGAATTAATAATAATAAGAAGAAGATTAAGCTAACAAGGAAAGGTAAAAAGACTCCACAAATTGTTGTCAAGTCAAGAAGAATCGCACTACACCTAATTGCCCTTGATCTTCAACACCATACTCTCCAAGACTGCTCCAAGAAACTCTAAGTATCCAAGAGTATGAGAAATAGAGAATAGAGAGAGAGAGCTCCATAACTGAACTGACCAAGATTACACTAGCCAAGCCTTCCCCCTAATCCTCATAAGCCTTTTTATCAATGAGGCCTCTATTTTCTTCAATTTCCATTATTTTCCTCCTCACATGCAGCATGTAACCATTCACCTTCCTTTTCTCCTATTTTCCTTTACTTTTATAAATAAAATGCCAAATAATGCCTCATGCCTTTCCAAAGCCTTTACCAAATTCCTTAGCCATAATAAACCAAATGAACACACAATAGGATGTTTTTTCCAAACATTCAGCTCGGAATGTGTGTCCCATCAACCTGGTTTGATATTTTTTACATTGATTTTTAACTAGGGATGTTACAACAAAAGAGGATGGTTGGAGTTTTGTTGGGGTGGGTGGTGCAGGAATGTCATGATCCAAGGCAGGAAGGGCAAGTCCTAGGTCAGGAGAGGAGGGGGTGATTTTACGGAGGAGAGAATAGATATCGATAGGGTGAATCAACAAGGCAGATACTACAGCTTGGTCCACATGGACAGATTTGTAGTAGGGATCATGTGTTAGGTTGTACTCCAAAGATGCAACAACATGTGTTCTGTTTACAATGAAATCATATGCTTTGTGGTTATAGCCATGTCTAGTAACAATTACGATGTCCAATTTAGAAGCTAAATGTGGCAAGTTGTTGGAAAGAACAGTGATGTCCTAGGGGAAATAAATAATATGACCAATGTACTTGTATTGCCCACCTTGTGCATGAGTGACTTGCAAAAATGGGTTAACCCGCACTATGAGAATTTCCTCTATTGGGTTAGAGCAGCAATGACAAATGGTTGGTTTTCGGGGTCAATGTTATTTGTAAGGGAAAAGTAGTGGGTGGTCTTTGTAGTTTCACATTAGAAACAACAAATGTTACCATGCAAGAACCTTGTTTTCATACTTGGGTATGATTCCTTACATATGGAGTAGACATGCAAGGGAGAGAGGTCATCTATCCTTTCACTAAATCAGTTGTGTGTATGGCTAAGGGTGGCATTGAATAGATTTTGGGGATGCGAAGGTGAAGCAACATGGTGCGGTGTGTGAGGTATATGGGAAAGCAATGACATTGAATGGAGAAAGGTGAAGGGAAAGAACATAACTAAAGATCAATTATAATTTTTGTTTTGTTTTTTGCAATTTGTGAAAGAGTGTATACATCCACATATTAGTTTTTTTTTTTTTTGTAAATTGTGAAAGAGTGTGTACATCCAACTATTAGTTGTGCGACTAGAAGAGACGTATAAGGTAGGAAGTATAAAGATGCAAGATGCAACGTAACTAAAGATCAATTAGATTTAAGCTAAAGAAGCAACGACCTTTTCTAACAAGTGAGTGATTGTTTTTGATTGCACAACACATACTTTAAAAGCTCATAATGGATGTAAGAAGAGCCATGCTTGAGAGTACTTCAAACAATAGAGCAAGGAGGAAGCTATTCATGCAATATGGAAGGGGATAAATGAAATAATGGGAGTGGGAATTGTTGAAAGCATGAACACAAATATACTACTTTGTTTAGAAGGAAGAACAAAATAGCATATATATTATATTTAAAGGTAAAATATGCATCATTATTTAAAGATAAAATTTGCAACATGTAACACACATGTAGATACATAGAGGAGAGAAGGAGAATGATGAATTGAACATATAACACCATGTGTGAACAGAAGAAGAGAGTGGTAGAGGAAGAAATGAGAATGAACGAAGAAACACATAGAATATGTTTTCAACATTTCAGTTTGACATGGGGGAAGAAGAGGGTGGCTCAAAGGCGACGAACAACTGAAGCACCAAACATTTTCTTCATATCTTCGAGGACAAGGTTACATGCATAGCCATAGTTGATTTCCTCTGAATTGACCAATACTACCTTTAGGTGATTGAAACCATTGAAGCTATTTGTTTTTTACAGATAATGTTAAGAGGAAATGATTGTAGAAAGCCCTTGAACAAATATCATGGATAGCATCGAGATCAATGGAGAGTATGAACAAGTCCTTCGCTGGGACACCCATGAGTTCAGTTGCAGCATCATTAAAAGTTTTGACACTTTTCAGTAGCCCTGTGAGGCCATGCATTTAAAGTTTTAGCACATAGCATTATTCACACTCCGGGAAATCCCCTCCACATTTTGGGTAGTGCCACATTCCATTTAAGTGGTGGACAACCTTTTTCATGCACTGCATTCCATCAAATGAAAGAGGGAATGCAAGGAAGTAGAAATCTTGCATGTCAATTGAGGTGATGTTTGCACGAACATATAACCATGTTTTTTTCTTTCGACGGGGTGTAAGTCTATGAGGTTGGAAACTATACATTATGGGTGGGCTTGCTTGGAAACACAAAGAACTTCCTATTTAATGATGGTGAATAAATCAAGTAGCCTTTTTCATGAAACCATGACTAGAGTTGGTGAGTCTCTGGAATGTCTGGATTCAGGAGGAGGTTGTTGGTGGAGATGGTCCCTATAGTCCTTCCATTAAATTCAGTGGCAATGTTTGCCCATAGGGTGATGTCGATGCCATAACTAGACATGTCCTCCAAGTTGAGAGTTTTTCTAGGTGTTTCAAGCCCATCTATTCAACGAATGGTGGAGGTTGGGGAAGTGGATCTCACCACCCCAATGATGTCCACAATTCAGCCGAGATCTGCAAATATGATTTCACTTACAAATTTGAAATGGAAATGGTGGAAAGTAATAGTTGGAGCATCATCCAAGCAAGGTTCGACAGTGGAAGCTGCAGAGAGGAAGACTTGCCATTTGCTATTTAGATTGTTGTAATTTTTGTTTGCTGGTTTGATTGTCCCATTTGAAACAATGTAAACCTGCCCAATTTAGACAAAGGCATGTATGGAATTTGCTAAATCACCAAAGGCGGAGAGATGGATCGCATCATTGGCACAATCAACGAGGTCAAAGCCAAATACCTTTCCGAAGGCCCTAACATTGTTGTAAGAGCGAAGGGTTGTTTTAACAAGCACCCCACCCTGGATTAACCAATATTTATGGTAGGGGATGAGTGTCATGAACGACAAGGTAGTAGGTGCAACATAAGACAAGTGAGTTGACGCTGAAGTGGAACCCTCAGTCGAAGTGGGAGTATGCGAGGAGGGGTCTTGTGATGTCAAAGAACCCGATTGGAATGTGGATGATTGTAAAATTTGAAGAAGGGTTGGGTCCCCAATCAAAGTTGCATGACATTGAAAAATTTTGAGTTCAAGTATTTTTATAGTCCTTAAAAGAAGGACAGAAAGAGGAAAGTAATGGGGCATTAGTTGGAATATAAGTGGGGGAGGGAGGGAAGGAAAAAAAAACATTAATGATGGGGTGAAGAGTGTCAATATACACATAGTTTTGCAAAAGTGTGCAAGTGGCTTTTTTGAGAATGATAATTGACTCAAGCTGCAGGTCACCTAAGGCGACATGGGTATTATAAGTAGATGAAAGCAAAGTTCTATGTTGGGAGGCATTGTCGGAGAGGGAAATGCAGTAGCATTGGGATGATGTCTTCGTCAAAGGAACAAGGTCGAGTTCAACCATTTGAAGTGATGGATGGATCACTGTAGAGGAAGCTAGCAATAAAGTGATGACATTCTCTATCAAGGTGATCATAAAAGGTGAAAACCCGCGAAATGGAAGCATGAGAGGCCAAGAGCAATGCAAAAGTTTGGAAAAGAGCATGACTAATAATTCCATAAGGGTTAACAAGTTGGTTGATTATTCATGGTTTCCACAAGCATGTATTTTGAAATCAATATGACTTAATTACATGATTCATACAAATTATGTAAAATGAAAAGGCTATGGTTAGAATGAAGGGGATTATTAGAAAATAATGTTAGTGTCATGTGATTCACAAATATGATGCAATGAATAAAATAGGAAGATGATGCAAAGAATAAAATAAAAAGGACAAGTACATACATGAAGACAACCAGCAATCCATTTGTTGAATGGGTTAACCACTATGGGCAATATGTAGGTGTGGCCAAAATCATAACATATAATTTAAAAGGAAACCCAAAATAAATGTGATAGAAAGAATAAAATTAGAAAGACAATGTGCACATCATGACAGGCAATAACTCAGATAACCACCATGGATATTACCCAATTGTAACTGCCATTACAATCGATACAAGATAACCCATTTATATGGGATATACATGATAAAACCATAACATCTATCGTTCTAAACAACACAAGTAACATATATTAGTATGTTTTTATGGGAAATGCAATATCCATCAAGGGCCAAAATGTGTGTGATGCCATTCGTTGTAATTTTAAGGGCCAACTGCTTTAATTCCTCTTAGTGGAAACTAGATTTTTTTCTTCTTCTTATTTTCCAAGAAAAAGAGTATCTTATCTTGGAAAGTAAATATTCCTTGAATATGTTTGCATTTCCATTATTTCATAATAGATATTAATGTGTTGTTATTCCATGTTTAATAGGTAAATGTTTGATCTTGTTTGTGTTAACTCGTTGAATATAAAATTCCCTAACTATTTGTAAGTTGTGGTGGTTAGAATGACATTGATTGACAATGGTCATGGGAGAAAACGAGGATTAGTGGCTTGTTTCCTGGGTAAAGGAGACTTGTTTCATTTTATAATCTTTTAGTTTTTAAGTTGCCATTTTCATATGAGAATGGAAAAATATACTCGCGAAATACAAGTCTCATACATTTATAGGATGAACGTTCCCTCTATCTCCTTGGATACAAAGTGGGAAGATTAAAGAGACTATTCTCTTTGGGAAGCAAATGGACAAAATAAGGTACAATAGTAGATTTTATTCTTGTGCATTACAAAAAAATCTTGAACTTTTTCCTTATGGGTATGAGACAAACATTGGAGAAAGAGGGTTAAATTTGAGTTGTGAACAAAAGCAATGAATACAAATTGTTCATGATTTATGTTAGGAAGTAGACATTTATATTTTTGATGACCGTTTTGGTGTTGTGGATGCACATACTAGAAAACATATTTTCCAAGTATGTTTCTCTTACCCTTTACACATTGTGGGTTTCTTTAATTGTTTTGATGAAATGATGAAGCTCTACAGTAGCACTTTGCAATGCATTGTTCAGTTTGGATAATATACATTGTTGGTTGTGCTATTGCAAATCCATGCCTATAAACATCTAAGAAATTGGACTTGCTTGTTATAAGAATGCATACTTGATATTATAGTTTCGAATATTATAGGCTACATAGCTCATTAAGTGTGGTTTTCACCTGTAGATGACATCATTCTGGAAGGTTTGAATTTCTTTCATCTTGTTCTAACGATATTAAAATTTTCAATGTAGCTGCTAAAGAGACAATGGGTTTAGTGTTCATTTATTGAGGGGCATAAATAAGGGATCCATATTTTGTTGATTTACAAGACTTCATATATAATGCGAGATGGTGAAATTATCCAAGTCAACAGATACAATGACAACTTATAATTAGGAACAAATTTTGTTGAATTGGTTGGTGCACATCAAAAAGCTTAAAGTTTTTTTTTTTTTTTTTTTGAATTGGTTGGTGCACATCAAAAAGCTTAAAGCTTTTTTTTTTTTTTTTTAATTGGTTGGTGCACATCAAAAAGCTTTCAAAGTTTGTTTTTTTGTTTTGTTTTTGTTTTTGTTTTTTTGTTTTTGTTTTTTGTTTTTTTTGTTTTTTGTTTTGTTTTTTGTTTTTGCACAAATCATAGATATTTGTCAAATGCTCATGTCTTGGAAATACAACTATAGTGAAGAATGTTACTTCTAGTAGTCACTAAAGCAATGTGAAGAATGTTCCGTCTATATCCTTGGATACAAAGTGGGGAAATTAAAGATACTATTCTCTTTGGGAAGCAAATGGAAAAAGGAAGGTATGATAGTAGACTTTTGGCGTGTGAATTAGAGGAAAATATTAAACTTTTTCCTTACGGGGATGACGCAAACATTGGAGAAAAATGATTAAATTTGAGTGGTGAATAGAAGGCGTGAATACAAATTGTTCATGATTAATGCTAAGATGTAGACATTTATATTTTTTATGGTTGTTTTGGTGTTATGGATGCACATACTAGAAAACATATTTTCAAAGTATGTTTTTCTTATCCTTCACACATTGTACATTTATTGAGTTAATTAGTTTTAATGTTTTTATGAAATGATGAAACTCCACAGTGGCACTTTGCAATGATTGTTTAGGTTGGATAATATACATTGTTGGTTGTGCTACTGCAAATCAATGTCTATAACATATAAGAAATTGGACTTGCTTCTTATAATAAAGCATATTTGGTATTCTACTTTCCAATATTATAGTCTACACAACCCATCAAGTGGGGTTTTCACCTATAACTGACATCATTTTGCCACGTTTGAATTTCTTTCATCTTGTTCTAGCGAGATCTAAATTTTCAATGTAACTGCTAAAGAGACAATGGGTTCAGTGATCATTTATTGAGGGGTGAAAATAAGGGATCCATATTTTGTTGATTTACAAGATATTCTTCATAGACAATGCGAGATGGTGAAATTATCTAAGAGAGTAGATACAATGAAAACTTATAATTAGGGACAAATTCTGTTGAATTGGTTGGTGCACATCAAAAAGCTTTGATTGCTATTTTTTCCATAGAGAAATATGGATTGCACAAAAAAGAGATATTTGTCAAAATATCACGTCCTCAGAAATACAACTATAGTGACGATGTTACTTCAATTGAGTCACTAAAGCAATGTGATATTAATAATTAAATAGATGTAGAGGAATATATTGAACCAAAAAACCACAAAGCAATAATGGATAAAGAGAATAAAAAATTTCAACATGCATAAGAGGAAGAAAGAGAGAGAGGTAGGGTAAACGGATGAGTACAATAGTCCAGTATTACACTATTGTTGCATACAGTGGTACTTTGATACCTACAATATTAATGCACCAAATAATAATTCAGCTACTTCAAATAAATAGTAACTATTAGATTGCATTGGAAATACTTACAAAATAAGGGAGATTCCCTATTAGAAATTGTCATTGTCATTCTAGTTTATGTTGCTTTGACATGAAGCAGCATACTATGTGCTCTTGTGAGTTCTATGCTTCTTTCACTAGTGGGACTTAATATTGCCAATCAACTTTTCAAGAGTGATTAAAAATATTGAAAATCGATGGAACAAAAACAATTATATCCAAGGAAAAGGGGTCTACCCCATAAAAATTCCTGAACGAATCTGAAAAATAGTTTCCACAAGTATGTAAGTGAAAAAAAAAGCCTCACAAGTGAGACACCTTTTTTTGGGTTCTCCATTGACCTTTTCATCAAATCCTTCTTCAATATTTATAATAGACATGATTTTGTTCAACTTTCCCTTGTAAACTATATGCCATTTCCATTTAATGACACAAAACTTGTCCTTGCTCTATCATCTTCAAGATTATTAATCTCACCAATACATAAAAGTGTGATAAAAGCACCATTATATACAACCCACAGAGCTCAAAGACCCGTTACTAAATAAAAACCTTCAAATACAATGAAACAAAGCAAAAGCAGCACCCATTGACATTGTCAGAGGTTTAGTTCTGATGTTGTTTAGGGCAACGCATAACATCCATAAGCTTTGCAAACTAAATTGAATAGAGTAACATGATTGTGGCATTAAATGGAATTCATACTCACTACAATGATGCATTTCAAAGGTCAGATACAGAAAGAGAAACATGGATTTCGATAAGCAATGTTCTCCATCTATATTCATTCTATTTTCCTAAATGTATTCACAGGACTATTGTTTGTAATAGTTATGGAGAAACAGAGGACAACAATGATTAAGGGGAATAGACAGCCACATCTGGTTCTCATTTCTTTTTTCCAAAAAATGAATCGAAGTATATGAAAACGCAAAGACGCGACTACTAAAAATAAAGTGGTTTTTAAACTAAAGTGTGGAATAAAAAGATGACAAAAACAATTTGGATGGACCATGTGCCCCACTGCATTAGGGCCAACTGCCCCACAACTCGGTCTTCACAACACAATTGCAAGTCTTGAACCATGCCACCCAATGATCTAAACTAAACTTATTTTTCGATCTATCATGCTTAGTTGGTTACATGGGGGCAGATGATTATATCGCGAGTACTATTTGTGTCAAATTTGACTGATTGATGATGATTTTCCAAACAAATTCTTTCATAGTTGGCAGTTGCTTTCCACATCCTTGAAGGAAATGATTTCCCCACCATTTTCCACCGCTGGCAATGGTTTCATTGAACTAAGTGCATCTCAGAAGTTTTTAGGATTGATCAGAACCACCCAACCTGGTAACTAAATATCAAAATCTTATAATGAAGCCTATAAAATCTTATATACATATAGAGGTGGTTCACGGGTGGCCGCTACATCTACGAAAAATCTGGGCAGATCAACCCCGAAGGGAATCTTTTAAAGCCCTTCGACCAACTAGCATGGCCTAACCCCAAGGGCATCGAGGAGAATTGACCCTGTGACCTCCCGATTGATGAGGTGCTTAACAACGGGGACTCGACCAATTGAGCTAACCCTTGGGGCTTCTTATATATATTCTCTTGAACTTTAAGACCGGACTAATTACGTCAATAGGTACATTTATGCTGATTGGGATGTGAGGATCCCATGATGTGTTTATTATGTGGCAAAAAGGGCCTCGATGGTGAGCGACCATTTCTATATGTTGATTCTAATTATTATGGTTTTCCTTGTGAATGCTTGTCATAAGTGGTTAATACCTTCTTTGTTCAAGGAATGGTGTGTAGTATTCGGTAATGGCCGGTTTAAGCCTTAAATGTTGTTATTTCAGCATAAGACAGAGCATCCATGTTCAATTCTTGCTTGTGTTACAAAATTGTATCAATTCTTGTTTGTGTTAGATCTTGGAGATAAAGAACTTGGGACTTTATTTGAGAGTGATGGGTTTTAATGTTTTGCTTATTTGTATAAGTAGGTGCTAGTTTTAGTACCATAGTTGTTGGTTGCATGCCTATTGCTTGCTAGTGCAAGTGGGTGTTGGATGAAACATTATAGTTGAATGGTTATGTATGGATCATATATTTGCATGCATATCTATGATGCATTTCAATTATGAAATTATAAATGGATTTTTAATTGACCTATTTGAGATTGAAAATTCCATGAATGTTGGCCTTAGTAAAGAGGTTAAATTTAATGGATATTTTTGGCCTTAACAAGAAAGCTAATGTGTAAAATTGAGAAATGTGATGACTAATTAAGTTGACGATGTGTGAATAGCTACAGGGTAACATTCTCAGTGTGAGCAAAACAAGGTAACAATTGAAGTTATTACTTCATTTAATTTTAAACTAACAATTGTGTGTGTGTGTATAATTGATATATACACTAATATGATAAATATTTGAACATGAAAACCATATTTATGTATATGTTAGTTGGTATCATGGATGAGAAATGTGATGACTAATTAAATTGGTTATTTGTGAATAGTTGCAGGGTAACATGCCCGATGTGAGCATAACAAGGTAACAATTGAAGTTCTTACTTCATTATATTTTAAACTAATAGTTTTGTGTGTGTGTGACAACAAGCATGATAAGATAAGATAATACAAGATGAGAAAGCTCAATGGAAGTAGGGAGAAAAAGGGCATGGACAATAGAGTCCATCGTAGGCAAGAGAGAAGAACTTCCAGTGGGAGAAAAAAAACTTTCATGAGCTTGTAGGTTGAACTGGAGAGCTGCAAGGAAGAAAATAAAATACACATTAAGAGGAAAAGTAAGCTGTCAAGGTTGAACACAATATTGAAACATAATATGTCATGCATACATGTCATCACTGTAACCACATCGTTTGGGTTAGGGTGGAAGGAGGTGTGTTATAGAGTGCTATCAGAGCAAAGGTTTCAACTGTAGACCCGTGGGAATAAATTGGTGCCCTAATACAAAATTAACATAGTAGAAAGTGCTACCAGTGGACATAGAATTTGCATTTGGAATAAGTGGAACCCTAGCTCCAAGTGTACGGACTAAATGTCAATGTAGCTGTATGTCACTTGTAACACTGATTGAGGAAATTGCATGTGCTTTTAATGATGTTTTTGGCTTGTTGTTTTGATGAATGCATTGATAGTGCATGTGTGTACTACTTGTGTCTTGAAGGTTTGGACAACTTATTGTTGTGCCATATTCTTTAAACTCTTTTGGAGATACTGTAGGATTTTATTCATGATTAACTATAATGTACTGATACTACTAGTTAAGTGGTGTATTCTCTCCCTCTTGGGATGAACATGTTGATAAATGTTCATATGACACACACACACACACACACACACACACACACACAT
>APFE030538125.1:13549-23622 GCA_000404065.3 Pinus taeda | reverse complement strand
CAGCCTAGCTGGTTTATTTCTATTTCTGGTTGTAAGCATATTTCAGTATTTTCCATTAATGAAATGAAGTATTATTTCTACTGCATCTTTGTGTATATGGTTATCTCTGTATTTTATTGTGTTCCTGTTTAAATTCGGATCAGGTAGTCCTTACTCAACACTGGCATCTAGTGGCATATCACAGTGAGACACTTTCAAACACAATCCAGAAGTATCCCACTTATGACAAAGAGATGTATTTCTTTGTTCAAGCCTACCGAAAATGGAAGCATTACATTTTGGGGAAGGAAAAAATCATCCACACAAACCACAAACCCTTGCAGTTCATACAGAACCAAGGAAAATTGTAGAATGGTCACCATCAGAAGTGATCCACATACTTGCAAAAATTCCATTTAAATATCAAGTATAAGAAGGGCAACACCAATAAAGTTGTATATTGCCTCAGTCGACCACCGATCATGGTGTTAACCACCGTGCTCAACTCTTGTGGGCATGAAACTTTTGATTGGCCACTTCTCTACAAAAGTGACCCAAAATTCAGCCACACATACTAGGCACTCTTGCAGGGTCAGCATGTTCCAGATTTTCACCTTCAGGATGCCCTTTTATGCCACCTAGGTCACCTTTGTGTTCTTCCAAGTGAGCGTGCTAAGATGATATAGGAAGCACACTACAGTCGGGCTGTTGGGCATTTTGGGGTCGAGCAAATGGTGGCAGTACTGTAGAAGTATTTCTATTGGTCGAATCTTCGACAAGATGTCAGGAAGTACATCAGATCATGCACTGCCTGCGCCATTGCCAAACTGACCATCAAGAAGCAAGGCCTCTATACTCTGTTGCCTACCCCTAGTCGACCTTGGGAATCCATCTCCATGGATTACATGTCAGGCCTTCTTTCCGTTAAGCATGGAAATGACTGTGCTTTTGTGGTTGTCGACAGGGTCTCGAAGATGCCATTATGGAGCCCTACAAGAAGAATATCACAGCAAAAGCCACTGCTAAAATATTCTTTTAACAAGTTTGGGTACACTTTTAGATCCCATAGTCTACCATCTCAGATCAGGACAATAGGTTCCTCAGTACATTTTCGTCTAGTCTCTGATCGATGTTGGACACCAAAATCACTAAGTCCACTGCCTTCCATCCTCAAACTAATGGCGAGACAGAGGTTGTCAATAGGATGATTGTACACATTCTGTGCACGTACAACTCAAAGCATCCATGCACATGGGATGAGAGCCTCTCCTATGTTCAGAACAGCTACAACTGGTCTCTCCACAACTCGACTTGCCACAAGCCTTTTCAAGTGGGCTTGGGATTCCAGCCACTATGTCCCATTGATGTGGCCATGCCATTTGCAGCTACTCAAGCAGATTCGGCTCATGTCCAGTCTGAAACAAATAAGGCAAACAACTTCATTGATCACATCCAATGAATCAAATGCCAAGTACAAGCAGTGACATGATCAACATCGGGTGCCACACAAGTTTTAGGTGGGTGACAAAGTCTAGTTGCATTTGCAAAAGGAACACCTTACCGGAGCCTATCGGAAACTCAAACCACTCTGATATGGTCCTTAGACCATTACCAAGGCTATGTGAGACAATTCATTTGAGCTAAGCATTCCCCCATTCCTTGGCCTACACCCAGTGTTCAATGTGGACCCCCTTCGGCCATACTTTTCACCATTACTAGACACAATCGACATTGCAAAACAACTCACACCCACAGAGTTAAATCTAGATTGCATGGAACAAGCTGGATTTGATCAGATCATGGACACATAGATCAAGCACACTCACCAGTAGAATATCCAACTATATCGAGTTGTCAAAGCAAGCCAACTCCTTCACCAGGGCAAGTGGCTCACCATGGACCAAGTTTAGCAGAAGTTTCCTCATCTCATGGAGGAACTCAACGCAATTGGAACCATTGCTTTCTAAGTGGGGAGGAATTATTGAGGTGGATTCTAGTGGCCACCTTCCAAGTCCACTTAGACACCCACCATTATTTCTTTCAGCTTTTCAGTTTCCTTAATTGTAGCAAAGTTTACTATTTTTAGCAGTTTTTTGGGTTGTGAACTTTCGAAGCCATTTTGAGGCCCTAAACGACATTTTTTGGGAAAACTGGGAGCAACATGGGTACATGGAATGATGTTGCTCTTCTCAAAGTTGTATTTTTGGATAGATATTTCTAACGAGATATTGTGCATGTCAAACGGAGATCGTATGCCAAAGTTACGACCTCGGCAAGTTGATGTACCAATTTACCTAAACAGGGCCCACAGTTTGGCGTTTCATCTTCTAGGGTTAGTTTTTTGGATGTTTAGGGTTTTCCATTGTTTCTAAACAATAAATAGGCCTTCGAGCCTCATTGTAACACAGTTCAAAGGCATGTAGCCACCACATCTCTTCTTAGAGATAAGCTACCTTCACCCTAGCTAGTTTATTTCCATTTCTGTTTGTAAGCATATTTCAGTATTTTACATTAATGAAATGAAGTATTATTTCCACTGCATCTCTGTGTTTATGGTTATCTCTATAATTTGTTGTGTTCTTGTTTAAATCTAGATCAGTGGTATCATAGCAGTCCACTTTTTCTCTATTTTTCTTTAAATGTCCCCAACGAGGTCAGGATATAAGGAGTTAGGGCTTGAACTGGTCGAACCTTTGCAAGACCAGCCTCACAAATCTTGATGACCTCCCATGGTGGATGAAAATAAAGATGAGGGGGCAAGAGATCTTATCAAAATCTTGCTCAAAGAAGCCCTCGAGTGATAAAGGAATGCGATGATCGACAAATTTTCCCAAATTGTTCAGTGGCTACCAGGGGGGATGCATCAGCTTCCAACAGCTACTCTGGAAAAGCCACACTATTTAAGGTACAATTTAATTTTGAAATCCCCATATTCGAGGGTCAGATAGATGTAGATGTCGCCAATAAATGGTTAAATCTGCTAGAGGGTTATTTTTCTATTCATGATTTTTCCAGTCGGGAAAAGATTATTTTCACTCTTCTCAAAGCAGCCCCCCACGTCAAGGACTAGTGGGAAACCTACTGCAAGAAGAAGGATGAAAGTACAGGCTCAATATTTTCAGCCGCACCCACTTGGAATTCATTCTAGGATGCCATCAAGGAGTAATACTACCCTGTCAGAAGTGTTACACAGTAAAATGTCACTGCCATCATGTCAGTCTCCCTATTGTGTCATAAAACCACATTCACCTCACCTATGCTCTCTAAAATGGCTAAAAACCCTCTTTGCCTAAGTTAATTGAATCATCGCGTCTGTTTATTAAATAACCGCGCTGACTGGCGGAGGATAATGTAACTGTTGCACTGCCAACGCGGAAGCACACGTGTTTTCCGCGTTGGTCCAATTTCACGAACAGCGCGCCCTCTGCTTGTATCATTGTGCGCTGACCAGACCTCTTCTATAATTGATTTGAGATGCCAGCGCACCAGCCCAGTTTTGCACCCGCGCTGATCCTGTTTAGGCGAGTTTGTTCTAACAGCCAACCTTCCAGATGTCTCCAGACTTGGCTGTTAGCATTGTTGAGGTCGCCATCCTTTCTCTGGCATGTCTGTTCGACTAACCATCCACTTATCTTGGGGGAAAGCTCATCCTTTACCTATTCATGGAGACTCCTTCTCCTTTATAAGCCTCCTCCATTGCCCATGAGCAGCTAAGTTTGGAACATATAGACTTTGATTGAGGAATTCTTAGTGCATTAGTGCTGCTCTTTGTAGGCATTTGGTGTGTTGTGTGAGGATTGCTTTGAGCTTGAGGAAGGTCATGAGCTTGTTGCTGTGAGAGAGAGACCTCTTTGACTTGGGAGATTTGCTTCAAAGGTGAATGCTTGGAAGACATGCTGGCTGGACCCTCTAGAGAAGAACTCAGCGTCAGGACTTCGGTTGTACCTTACTCTACTTTCTGATTAATAAAGATAGATGACTACTCTTATGGTTCCATCTCCATTTGTCCAATGAATGATTGATGTAGATTGTATCCTTCCTGACTGATACATAGTTGTTGTTAGTAGATTTTACGCTTGTGTTTTCTCTCTTTTGCTTGTGCAGGTGTTCATCCGCGAGGATAGCGGGGAATTGTGATCAGCTGGAGCGAAGGAGCGAGAGGAGTATCTCTTCGACAAACAAGCGTTGGAATCCAAGTAGGTTATTCTCACCCACTTGTTAATTACAACTAGGAACCTGCAGTGTAGCATTGTTTGATTGTTGCTAGACCCCTGTTGGGCTAGTAGGGATCGCCTCTATCCGTAGAGGGGATTTACCTCGCCAACAGGGTCAATAACCAAGCCTCCAAAAGAAGATACTCAAGCACATGTTAGATTCATGAAGGGAGAATTGAGAGCCTAGAAGATTCTTATAGAATCTATAAAAGAGTCACTAATCCCATATGTATCAAAGTTGGAGACCGCAAAAGTTATATATGACAAATTGGTAGAGTTTTTTTCTGTATGTACTACAAGAAAAGTAATCTCATTAAGGAAATAAACCTACAAAATAAATATGTCAAAGGAAGATCGAATAGCCTCATACTTCATAAGGATATCAGAAATTCGAGATCAACTACAACAACTGGGAGAAGTCATGTATGATAGAGGTATGACCACAGTGGTACTAAATGCACTACTGGAAAAATGGAGTAACTTCACTTCAAGTTTATATGGGAAGAAAAATACTATTCCATTTCAAGATCTCTGGTCACTCTATAAGATCAAAGAAACCAGACTGAAATAAAAAGTTGATGTAGGACCAAATGAGCAGAATCAATCATATGCTGCTATGACAAGAAGAAAAGGGAAATTTGGAAAGTTTGGTCCTCAAAAGAAAAGGAAGAACATGGCTAAGGTAAGATGCTATGGTGTTCAGGAACTTGGGCACTATAGAAGAGATTTTCCTAAACATAATAAGGATAAGAGGGATAGGGAAGAAGCCCATATAACTAAGGAATTGAAAGAACCTAAGACAAAGAAGCTTAAGAAGGAAGAAGTGAAAGATCTATATTATGACTAAGATGATCTTCTTCACTAGAAGATACTTTTCACTTGTAATTTATAGATAGGAAGCAATGTAAATACAATAGGATGCATCAGATGAGAAAATAACATCGTGATAGAAGCATTAGAAGTAAGAGCTCTTGACATGAGAAGCAAAAAGAATGTTTGGAATCAATTCTATTGAATAAGAGATATTGGAAACCTCATTGAAATCTCAAGTGATACTTATAGAAAGAAGTAGAGTTCATCATTGACTAGGATCGTCATACAATAGTCAATAAGGAAACATCTGTTGGGTGAGGATATGAAAGATCGTCAAGTTTCTCTGATGGAATCCTTGTCAGAAGATTCACTGATCTAGAAAGGAAGCAAATGTTTCATCAAGAATTCCAACTCGTGCGATTCAAGGGATGATGGTATGATGACATAACAATGAAGCAGGTCTAAAGGATAAAGCTCTTTCACTCAAAGGAAGTTGTTGTGAGAATTCTGAATGACCCAAAGGAAAAATGAGGTATGTATGCTTACATAGATTATTATGAAAGTCATGTCATATGATTGCAGATAATATGAATCACTATTCCCATCTTGGGAAACATGATCAAAGAAAAGGGGATCTCCTCCTCTAAAAGATCGTTGAAAAGCATAAGTCACACTAGATGAAATCAACATAATAGTTCTCATAGGAATCATGAGGAAGATGAATACAATTAAGGAACTCTGATTGGAAGCTCTTGGGAATGAAGCGTGTGAAAAGAAAGGAAGAGATTGTAAAATATAGAAGGCATTCAACATCAAATACCAAGAAGATTTGACTGGAATATCTCCCAAAAAGATACGAAGACTATGATAAGAGTCGAAAAAAGATGGAAATCCTTGACAATGAATATCTTAAGGATATGTGTCAACATGCATGCAAGATTCTAATACTTATAAGAAGATGTCATGGTTAAGAGACCATCACAAAAGTAATTTTTATTTAAGTGTTCGTTTCATATTTTTAAACTAATATCTAAATAGGCTTATGTAGGACTGCCAAAGGGAAGATATGTGGATGAATTCTAGGAAAACCATATAGAAGGATGTAAGATCCTTCTGGAAAATATGACATGAAGAAAGTAGCATGACATGAAGCAAAGATAGATGGAAAAACTGATGAATCACTTTCTGATGAAAGGAATGAGGACATGACTAACTCATGAACAAAAGTGATGGATGACCTGTGCCCTATGAATAAGTCCCAAAAGATGAAGACTCCATGACGAAGAATAAATTCATGACATCAAAGGAATGAGCTCTTCAAGCAGCTGGTTGTTCCATGATATCCACATGAGGAGTTATTGTAGGTCGCTAGTTAAGAGGGAGCTTGAAAAGAAGTTTCTTACTTGGAAGAAACTTGGAAATTCCTAAGCCAATAGGGAACTTAGGTACATTCATTTTGTAGTAATTACTACAATACTTTATTGGAATATGTCCTCCCTATCTGAGAGGGAGACATAGACACATCATTTTGGTCTTCACCTCGGAAGACAAAATGTAGGATTGGGTAATTATTTGGCATCCAATACTATTTGAGTATGAGATAGGGCATCTAATAGAAGAGTAGTAGTACAAGACTGATATTATTTGAGGAGTGGGGAGTCCAATATAAGAATAGTCCTCATGGAACACACCCTAAGTATCCCGGTAGGGGATGTTCCAAGAGAGACAATCATGAGAGTGTCTATAAATCATTGGTCTTGCCAACATTGAGCTAAGATCTTGCGGAGAGATGGATTTGTTAGTCAAGGCCTTGCTATGTGACAATGTTGGTTGATATGATGCTATACAAATGAGTTACCAATCTGAATTCTTCTAATGAGAAATTCTTCAAATTAAGAATGACCAAGTAACATTATGAATACCTCCCTAGTTAAGAGAGAGTGTTGAAAAGTGTAACTAAGTTCGATCTTCACAGTGACATGTAATTATGATTTTATGTAATGAGATGTAAAGAAGAAAACTAAAAATATTCTATTGACTTGCTTCATGGGTTTCATGAGCAAGATATTTTAGTTTTTGAGTCAAGACTCCCATTGAGAGTCTTTAGGAATTATTTGTCAACTAGTCATAAAATGATAGAGTCATTGTAATGTAATGAAGTCAGATACACTTTGTAAAAGGTCAAACTTGTCTATGTAAAGTATCCTCCAAGTCCTTGTCACTTATCCTCTTCAAGGCGGCCTACAAAAATGGAAGAACTTGCTAGAAGGTGTCGACCTAACTACTTGAAATCATGTCAGCCTAAGGGACATGAGATGAGGTGTATAAGTAGCCACACTCGGCCTCACTTAGAGAAAAGAAACTCGACAAGAATTTGATCAAGAAGAAGTGCGAAGTAGAGTCCAACAACAATAAGTGCGAAGAAGTATTATTTTGGGGATAACAAAGAAAGGATTCTTCTAGGGACAACGAAGAAAGGATTCTTCTGGGGATACTCTTAACACCCAGGTTGTTCCCTTTGACTCCAAGGGAATACGGCCGGGGTAACCACTAACCAAACTTTGGATTACAGCTTCTAGCCCAACTGTAATCAGAGAGGGCTCTCTCTTTAAGGTTTGTCTCTGTTCTGTGGAGATTTTAGGCTAGTTATGAAGTAAGAGTTTTAGTTTATGTTTGGTTGAAAGGATGTCTTTCTGTACCTAAAGTGGAAATCTGCAGATAATGTTAGTCCATTGGGCAATGGAGTCTGTGGCTACTGGTTTTTTGAAATCTTGAGTTGAGCAGCTGAAATTACAGGGCCATTTGAATACTTCATAAAACAAACTTGAAATTATGATGGCGAAATGTAAATAACCAGTGAAAAGCAATTAAGAATTTTCCACTAAGCTGGGGTGTGAGAAAGAGATGTATTCCTCAGGAGAAAACTTGAATTCCTTAAACAATAATCACTGTGAAAGATATAGTGTGAAAGGGCAGCAATTAAGAATTACACCTTTATTACTATAACTGAAGAAAACATTTATAATAGCTTAGATTGAGTTCAAAGTAATCTGTGATTAAATCCTGGAACTATTCTTTTTCCTTGCCACTAACTGTAAAGCACAGAAGCATGAAAGAGATATGAAAAGATAACAAAACACATAACGAAGAGTTTTAGGGAAAACTTATTGTGCCATGAAGTATGCAGGAATCCTGTAACATTCAGTTAAACACCATAATGCATCAAACAACACAGAGCTTTGGAAATTCCATCGACTTTTGTATTACTTCTCTGAGGATTTACAGCAAAATAACTCTAGAAGAGAAATCAACAACAACCCCTGTAAACTCATGCGAGGGGGAATATATACAAATGTTTCAAAAAATATCTCAGGCATTGAGTCATCTGAGAAATAAATATCTTCACCAACTCGTACAGGAAATAGCAGATAAGAAGTTATTGCAGCTTTCAATACAACATGAATGCTCTTTAATTCTGTCAGAAGACGTTTTGACCTTTCGAGGTCATTGAGTAGGTTGAATGCTTTGTTATAAATGATGAATGACGTGTCTTTGCAGCTCTGCCCTCCTGTAGCTTTTCGGCCCCGTCACCTGTGATTATCAGTGCTGTTGTGGTGGCCGAATAGTTTCGATGAGTTGGCTCAGCCTCTTTTTCTCCATACATGCTGATATATCAAAATTTCCCCGTGCATGAAAACTTACATATTTCAATGGAACAAACTTGATTACAGGCTCTGGTTTGACAGTATTATTGTATCAATCCAGTCCAGACTTCCTGTGTGGGAAATTGATGTCTTAAAATTGCCTCTATAGTCTCATCTACCTCTGTATATTTATAGAAATTCGGAGGCACATCAAACAAGTGATTGATTTCATTCATGATAAAAAATAAGTTCTCTACCCTATTGTAGAGATTCTGCCCTGATGCTAGCCCTGATTCTTCTGAAGTGCTGGGCTTTTCTGTAATCTGATTTGCAGCAAAGGTGTTGACCCTCTTGGCCTAATTTTCATGGGAAAGTAGTCTTCCTGCGCTGCTCATTAAGTTAGGAAGACCTCTGTTCTACAATGCTACAAATTTGTCCATGAATTTATTAATCTCTGTCTGCATATCCTAGCTTCTTCTCTCTAATGTCTGTACCAAGGTTCTTAGTTTCAGGACCCTTTTGACTATTGAAATGGTCTCAGTCCTGTTGGTAATTACCATTGTGGCCAGCTGAGAACTTGTTCTGTGATTAAGCACATTGATCATTCTGTTGGCAGCCTCAGGCATATTGCCTAGAGATGCCCTTGCTCTTTGGATCTCCCTATGTGCTTTTCCAATGAGCTCCATCTCCTCATGAATAGTCTCAATATATTGCCATTGGTCAGTGATGGATTGGCCAATATTGGCCCATAGGACTGTCTTGAGCTTAGCTGTTACTTTATCAAGTGTGAGCTCTTTCTCCAGCTCATTTATCCTCCTTTTGGGAGCCTTTATCTCTCTTTCTTTCTCAGCTACATTCTGCTTGGATTTATCATATCTTTCACTGAGCTTAGCCAAAGTCTCTTTGGCTTGACTCAGCTCTGTCATTTGGGCCTCCAAGATTTGAATTTCATTCTTGAGTTTCTGCATATCAAGACTTTGAGCTTTCTCTGTTGTTGGTGCTGAGGTAGAGGGTGTTGTTTGCTCTGTTTGCTGAATGGGAGGGGTAGTGGCTTGAGGAGCTTCTTCTAGATTGATTATTTCTGGAGGGGGCTAAGAAGTTTGGCCTGCCTCTTTCTGTTGCAATGCTGCCTGCAGTGCAGCCTCTGATTCTCCCAACTTTTCTTGTGTTAGGATCAGCTGTTTATATAGTGACACTAGCATAGTTGTTGCATCCTTGTCATGTCTCAGCTGGGAAAATTCTTAAGTTTGGGGATGAAGAGCTGCTGGGATCTTGATCATCTTCCTTAATGATGCCATATCTGCATCCCTTAGTTTCAATAGTTCCTGCACAGCTTTGACATCCATGGGATCATGCCCAAGCTCTATTATGATGTCCTCCAAAGCTTTGATTCTATTGTCCTTTGCTTGAGAGGATGCTCTCT
>APFE030538121.1:33671-59020 GCA_000404065.3 Pinus taeda | reverse complement strand
ATCTCTTTTTTAATGATTGGTTCTTGTGTTACAATCATTATTTACTTTGTTGAGATTAATCATTTTTAAGAAGTCATTAAATATGCTCATCATTTTGTAGTAGTTTTTATTGTGGGAAGACTATGTGGGTTAAGATGTAATATGAATGAGAGAAAGAAATGAAGTGTGCAATTCCCCTCCCCAACTGATGGTTTTTGGCAATTTTTAATGAGAAAGGAAATAGTGGAATAGTGGAATATTTTCCAAATATCATCATTTCAGCATCTAAAAAGAATTTCAAGATTAAAGGTTAGAAAACATCATACCTTACTTACCTACAGAAGTGGATGAATCATGCATGTTCAGATGCGGCAATTCTAATTTGAAGCTTCTTCTTCAAGTTGTGGATGAAAGATGGATCTGTATTGTCGTATCGGCTGCAAGATCCTCTGCTACTAGATGATGAATCTGAGGAGTCTACTGAACATGGTTGAAAGTCTTATCTGCTGTTGGATCCTCTGTTGCTGGATGATTAATCTGATGAGTCTACTAAATATGGATGAAAATCTATAAGGCTTGGAAGATATTCAAAATATATAAGTTACATTTTCCTCTCCTCAACCTTATTTATTGACTTGTCCTCAATTCATAACAAACTAAAAAGCAATGAAAGGAAATCTTCTTCATCTACTACAAAACATAGGTCTTCAAGTCTTCAACGCTCGATGGCATAAATCTTACTATGTGAATAAATGTGTCGGTTTTTAACATAGCAGGAATTTGTTGACTTAGTGGCCATTAATGAATGCCCCTAGCCAACACAAGAGCTCCCACCATTGATTCCAATGGGAGTCAGGATGCCTAACACATCTTTGTAGGTACGAATAAATTTGTCATGGTCGAGTCACCTACAAGATCCAACGAACAAGGTATATTAATGTACTCCCATTGTTCATTGACAAGAGTACTTGCCATTAAGGCATGCAACCCTCTAAGTGTTTTTACAAGGATAATTAGACTCTAGGACTTTGACTCAATGGTATCCATAGAAGTAGGATTTTATTTGCGGAAATAATGGGGAATGATAATGACATGGAAAATGACAATATGCTTGTAAAGAATGGATGTAAGGAAATGCATGGTGTATGATAGATACTCTTGTTGTGAAAAATGGACATGGAAATGGTATGCTTTATGAATTGACAATTGGTGGAAAATCTTTTGCAAAATGGGAGTTGCAAAGTAATGGTTGTGGTCATGGATTCTTTTTTAGAATTTTTCATGAATTTAGTCGTTTGAAGACCAATTGTGCGCACAATGTAATCTCCTTAATGAATACTTGATCATCTTGTAACCTGTAAAAAACTTGGTACAAAGAAAACATAAGTGTGCTCTAGAAGAAATGGCCAGTTCCTTCATGATTCTTACGCAAAAATTTCATACCAGATAAAACATATTAAGGACAATCAAAGTGTTGAAATTGACTTAATCATGATATAAAAATCAATCCCTTCTTAAAATAACCATGAAAAGTAATACTCCCTGTTGGTGTCAGATGAAATATGCTCGACAAAAAGATTGGCATTAGAAAGATCTGTTGTTTTCTGCATATTAGTATGTCATATAAAAGTATTCAACAGAAAACTGTTATGATTTTAATGCCAACATGAAACTATTGAAACAATATAATCATCATCTATAGAATCCTCCAAATGTTTGATAAATCGATCCTCAAAATTTGTTTTCAAGTGTCCCATTATTTATTTTCAAACCTGCGTGAATTTCATAAAAAGTTTTTTTTTTTTTTTGCCCTCCATTATGTAATTTGAATGACTTACCAATAAATCACAAGTCACATTATGTAATTTGAATGACTTACCAATAAATCACAAGTCACATTTTTGAATTTAATGGAATTTGGGATATTTTAATTATTCTAAATGAAAATTGAAACAACTTGACAAGTGGCCAATCTAAATCCAAGATTTTTAGGAAATATAATTCAAAAATATTTGCCAAATCATTTTTCATATCTTTTGAATTCATCCTTTCCAACATTTTTAGGAAAATGAAATTCCAAAATATTTGCCAAATTATTTTTCATATCTTTTGAATTCATCTTTTTTGCCTAAAAAGTGGATTCTTTAACCAATTTTTATTCTATAAAAGCTTGAGAAATGTTTATGATTTTTTATAATTTTGTTTGTTGCAGCGGGGAGCATGGAGAAAATCTCATCTTTGTAGTAAGAATTTATTTATTTATTTTTTAATTAATTTTTTTTTTGGTTATTTAATTATTAAATTTTTTTTATCAAATTTTTTAAATTTATTGATTGATTTTTTTCTCTGCAGCTTGCAGCTTGGCAACACTACTGGGTGGCTGGCCATAGCTCTGTGGCTGAGCCAATGGATGGCCATGGCCTTGGCTACTCTCTGCATTTAATTGAAAAACCGTTTTTGTTTTCACGCAACTTCACAAATAACACTCCAAAGAACCCTGAAAATCTCTCAAATGGTTGCAAATTTTGCGAAAATATTTTGCGCTTAAAATAATTCACACCGTTCTGAGAAAAACCCATGTTTTATATTTTTTAGATTCATTTTCATTTGGTCACAAAATTGATTTTAAAAATGACGTTTTTAAGAGGTTGCGTTTTGAAGATGATTTTTTTTTAATTCACAAAGTTCTTTATTGTATTGCAGATTAGTTCTCTAGCAAGAGTATTTTTATTTGAAATAAATCAATAAATTTTCTGATCTTCCAGATCGCATAAAGCATGGGAAGCGAGCATACTAATCTCTTGATTTTTTTATTTATGCAGGTTAGCGTGGATGGATAAAACACAATTAAGATCTGCAATCAAACCTCGCATTGTCTATACTCTTTCTGCAATGTCACGGGGGCATTTAGACTCTCGAAAGACAAAGATTTCCGATAATCAAGCTCCTGGCTCACTTGTGATACAGAAACAAGACATAGAAATGCAGATTTATTCATGATGATTTAAAATATGACTAAAAGAAAATTCTAATGAGAATGACTTCTAATGAGCTTTCATTTTTATTTTTTAATCTATTCTACCTATCTTGCTTGAAAGATTTATTTATTTCCTAAGTAAAAGAATGCTTCCATTGAAGCCATCTACGGATTAAAAATTCAAACATGCTCACATCAAGATTTAAAAATTTTACATTATGTTTTGCAAGTATGTGAGAATCCTGTCTTAGAGTTGGCTCAAGGTTATTGTCCTTGCTCTCCAAGAAGTACCTGTTCAACATTGTCAAAGCCCTCATCCGTAGATGGATTAGTGAGAAATGAGGGGTTTAAAATAAGAATTGAATTTAAATTATCTATGTGCGAAAATAAAATAAAATAAAATTGCTCCAAACTTTGAACTCCTTTATGAACATGTTGTCACCAAGTTCCACAAATTAGTCCATAAAAACAACTGCATGAAATAATTACTAAATCCTTCTAGTTGCACTTCCCCGGCAACGGCGCCAAAATGTTGGGTCTAAAATGCGGATTCAAATTAGAGTTTAATTTAATGTCAACCCGGGAAGGTAAACTTAGAAGTGCCTATCTAAAATATGTAGATCTAGAAAGATTTCTAATTCATTTATGTAATATATGAGGAAAGAGGCTCCTAACTTAGGAGAACTAGGTTGTCCTTCCCTACAATACTACTTTCATGAAGATAAATCTAAGAGCACTAATCAACAATGGCTTATGATGCAGAAGATGTAAAAGAAGAGGCTCCTAACTAAGGAGGTACAGATTGTCCTTCTTCACAATTCTACTATATCACAATCACCATTGCTTCAAACAAGAAATGCATAAATAACTTCAAATGAGAAATGGAGAATGAAATTCAGTTTTAGTTCAAGATCAAATAGAAAGGGAATTTAACTTAAATTCCTTTGTGTCCCTTCATATGTAGATTAGAATTAAACTAATATTTATTCAGAAATCATCACACATCTAAATACATTTGAAACATAAATTAAATTATACCTAAAATAAGCATGCAAGTGAGGCCATGGGAGCCCTCCATAACTCCACAAGCATGCCACTTCAAAGGGAACTCAAATGTAGAAGCAACAAAATCAAAGTATGAGTCTTTATTTCAAAACCTCCATCATGATGTACAAACCAACTTCTTAAGATTACAAATGAAGATTCTAAGATTCTAAGATTTTAAGATTACAAATTAAGGAGATTGTACTCCTATTTATAAAATGGAATGGGATAACAAACTCATAATGATGATCCACTATTCTCTCTTTTAGTTCCATACATCTCTCAACCATTTAGACACATAACCCCCTTTTGTCCTTGATCCTCTCCATGAGATCATCTTCTCCATGAGGTTTATCTTCTCAAATTCGAATTTGATCCTTCAAGGCCACATAAAGGTGTCTTGGAAGCTTCCTTAGAACCTACACATGTCACAAGAACAACCCACTTTCCATATATAAAGTAAAATATATTATTTTCTAATATTTAATCAAGAATTTCTCTCAAAATGCTTAAAAATAAATAATATTTGGAAAATATAAATGAGACCCATTAATGGTGAATAATAGGGAAAATGGAGTGACAAGGTGGTGAATAGTGAGTGATATAATGGAAGCATAGGTGAAAAATGTATGGTAATGAGTGATTTTTGCATGACATTTTGAAGCCCAACATCATAATACTGGTAGTGTTCTTCCATAAACAAGAATGTCCCTTGCTATACCATATCCCGAATAAAGTGATAGCGGGAGACAATATGATTCTCTAAAAAGTGAATCCCATTCTGCAATCTACAACGGTGGATTCCAACACATGTTCAAATAGCTTACGGAAGAGTTTCAACAACCAATTGGCTTCATAATAAGCCATGCATTCAGCTTCAAGAAATACTGGGTGTATTGCTCATCATCCTGCTATCCGAGACAATATCAAAATATTCGTGGAGCCTTATATTCCAGTAGAGAATTTCTGATAAATAGTAGCAAGTAGCTATCCAATATATGAGGCACCTCCATAATCTTGACTTAGAGGCATGTGATAGGTGATTATCAAAAAAACTAGGAATCAATAGATTCTCCATCTCACTAGGCTTTTATGTGCTGGAAATAGTGTATCAAATATTTTCATCTTGGTTCTGAAAATCTTATATCAACATACATCATTAAAACTGCATTTTTAATCATTGCTCCCTCTAAATATTGAGAAAGTGGCCTTTACCCAAGTCATAGCTACGTTTCCTGTAATTCTGCTTTTAGTCTGAGTGCCATAGTCATTTATACAGTTTACCAAAGATTTAATGGCTCCCTGTAAATCCTTGCTTCAGGTAGATATGCAAACTTCATCAATCTGATCTTCATCCTTTCAAAAATGAGATTTTACAATTGAGTCAAAAAATTTCAGAAATGCTCTTCTTCAGATCAGAGAGAAAATCATCTTCATGGTCCTGGAGAAATCCTTTTCTTCATCCAATTACTTCATGAAAGCTATTAACCTATGATGCAAAGCTCTGAGGTATCTGAGTACAACCATCCTTCTCCAAAGATTCAAGATCAGGGTCATCTCAGTTTCCTTCTTCAATGAGGAGGCTACCGCAAGGGTCTAGTCGTGGTTATTTTAAACTTTCAAGGTTGCTCATATTACAACCTTCATCATCATTTTCTTTCTTGGGCTCAGAACTATTGACTTGCTTTAGGATATAGAGAGATTTTGCAAGAATTGATAGCAGTGTCCCTACTCTACTATAGTCTTCAAGGTAAGACACTGAAGATAAGAAGACTATTTCTCCTCATAGTGGAAGGGAATTTTCCTTTATATCTATGCTTTCATTGCATCACTGTTCAAGCTATGAATTTAATTACATTGACTTCACTGGTCAGCACATATTCTTATCATAATAGAATGAATAGATACTTCAATTGAGAGTAGGGTAATGGTCCATTTCTCAGGTTTCTTTGCCTCCTCTTCCTTTACGACAGAGGATTGAGAGAATAGAATAATTGTTCTTTGAATACTTCAAGTATGCCATAACCCTTATCCAGGAAGCCAAGGACAAAAGAGCTCCAATATCTTTAACTAATAAATAATATAGAGGAAAAATCATTAATCAAGAAAATATAATGTTTGTCTTGTTCACAACTCTATTTGTGAACAAGACTATACATCTGTCATCATTTTATGAGTGCGGCAATATAATCACTGCTTACGGATCATACAATATTAAACTAAAAGGAGGCCAGAAGAGATGCAAATTTGTATAGGAGATAGCATACGTGTTGATCTATTATGCATAGAGGTATTGATGCTACCTATGAGGTAACTAAGAAGCTTTAACTGCACAAGGATGTGCTTTTTGATATGGTCTTCCTGGCATAGAAGATGTGGCTATTCTCGAGCTTTATGCTAACTTCAAGTCTTTGAACTTTCAGTGAGACCATTCCTTTCCAAGAGATCTAGGATATTGACTTCACTTGAATCTCAACTTCTTAGTCATTTAATATGGATCACAAAGCTTCTTATAGAAACAATTTTCACTGCCTGAAATAATTTGTAAGACCACATTTTGAGCTTATTCCCATATGTTGCTCAGGATTAGACCTTGTTGAGGATTCTTGGACCAAAACTAAGTACGAGTCTTAAGACTAGATCTTTGTCCTCTTCACTAATATACAGGGCTGCAAGTTTGGCCTTCTTTATAGGGGTTTTCATAATATTTATACCCAGAATGGAGGAGTCTTCAATTCATCTCTTGGAGAAGAGATTTTAGATCAAACCTTCTGAAATATGACTTCATTGAAGTAGCTCTACTGGGAAACAAGCAAAAGGAAGTGTGAGGCCATAGAGCTCTAGTACCGTATGTATCCAAGACAGGGACCTTTGCATGGTAGTTTTTACCACCTGTAGTTGACATGGGCAAGAAGAACATAATTATGTCCTATGGAGACCATCGTACATGAACCTCATAAGATCATTGATATATGTGCAATCACATCATGAATGAATCGAGCAACAAAACAAGGGATCATGAGAGTCCTGGTTAGCCTTACTACATAGTACAAACAATGAATTATCCCTCTAATATAATAGTAGAGGAGACATCTGAAAAAAAGATGCTCCTCCAACACAACCTCTTGTAGATAGCACAACTGATAGATCATTTCCATCTATGAAATGTGATAATTTCATTTGATTTAGAGTTGCTCAGAGAAAACCGAAAATTGGCCAAGCGAAATCCAATACTGTACTTTGGACAAGAAATAAGGCCATCACTTACCTACAAGAATTTCTTGCAATAGAACACCATCTTTCGAGGAACGGATCGATCTGAAATTGACACAAATATACCTTAGATCAAGCAATGAATATGTAAGATTTTTGCAATTTGAAGGCTGAGAGTATCTTTGGTTATGACAACATATCAAATTCTCTATGGAAGAACATGATTATCCTTTCCAGAGGCCTGATTGCAGGCCTTGGCAATTTCATGAGTCCGATGCTATCCCATTGTACTAGATAAAGTGCCTTTCTCTGTTCAAAAAAATTTCATACTATAATCAATATCAACAAGGGCTTCGTTGTCTTTATAAGGAACTTTAAGGTTGATGCTTCATGCTCCACTTGACTTACCAAACTTTTTGAACCTTGTAATGTTGCTTCATGGAAACATATCCTTGTAAATTTATTAGACAACATATCGAGCATGTTTTCAATCCTTGGAAAAATAACTATCCATTGTTTGAAACCTTATGGTCAGGGCTTTGTTGACGTTTAAATTTTTTATTAGCTCTTTCTTTTTTAGGAGGATAAAGTTGCATTTTTTTCTTCCTGATGTATTTTGTCTTAGTTGGAATGATATTAAGGTCTATTTAGTATCTTCTATAAAGATTGAGATTAATCTAACTTTATACATCCAACTCTCAATAATATCTCATAGGACAACTTTATTTTCTCCGCCATCAAGACACCATGTTTTACTGCTTGTAGTAGAACCAGTTATAGTTAATGGTTTGTTGTATATGCTATTTAAATTCTTAGTGAGTGTAATATTGCAAGAAGAAGAGAAAATGGGACTGCTAGGTAAAATTGGTGATATTTGCTGGATTAGGCTGTCCCAACAATGCTAGCATTTGTTGGGGCTAGAGCTTTGCCTGGAATTGGACTGCCAGGCATGGTGTCTCCATTTGTTGGGATGATTCCATCAGCTGCCATGTAGTATTCTTTCATGTCAACACCCCAGGTTTCACTATTAATGATGGATGAAATGGGTGCAAAGTGTTGGTGTGATAATTTATTATTTCAAGTCCTAGGCTCTAGCATTAGTTGAAGTTGTAGGAATAAGGATCATACATGAGTCTTTGAATGCCATATTTCTATGCTTCAGTGTTAAATTTCAGGTAGGTTGGGATGACAGTGTAATGTTCATTTTAATTGTTGTGGTTAATTAATTAAGCCTATTGGAAATGGAAGCTCCAGTCAAATTAAGCAGTCAAAAAAGAGAAGAGAAGATAGAAGGGAGAAATTCAAGGTAGAAATCACATTTGCTGCAATGATCTCAATGAAAGCCCTACAGGTTATTATTAAAGGGGAGGTTTTTGATAAAGCCCAAGATGCATTGAGGGTTTTAGATATAGTTCTGAGACAACATGCCTCTAGGAAGTACGCATTTTTTCATCTTCATTTGATGAAATAGGTTGAAGGGTTTTCTTTATGTGTGCTTTGTTTTGAATTGATGTTGGTATGCCAACTTTTTTTCGTTTCAAGTTCATGGGATGCTTTAAGATGCACATTTCAAATTGGAACCTTCCTGGACACCTAATATCTAGTTGACTCCCTTAAACCTTTGACTAGCAACGTTCCCTTTCCTTTGGTCATGTCTTTATTGATTGGAGTGTTTTGCTTGGAGAGGCTACTTTTCAACTTGGGGATTCCCACAAGCCATTGTTTGATCATGTTTGATATAGGGCATTATACCTAGGCTACCTTACTACTCCCTCATGTTGGCTAGAAGAGTTCAAATTGCTTGCATGGGGCTTGAGATTACCAATGCCCCTCTTCTTTTGAGGTTGAAAAGGTTTGCATGCTTGATATGAGGCCTTATGAGCTACATGCAATGTAGAATACAATGCATGCAATGTCTATTTTTTTTGCCACCTTTATGCCCATGGAATATACTATGCCCTTGTTCCCATTAGAGATGAAATTCACCTTGAAATAAGGCCATCACTTACTTACAAGAATTTCTTGCAATAGAACACCATCTTTCGAGGAAGGGACTGATCTAAAATTGACATAGATATACCTTAGATCAATCCACGAATATGTAAGATTTTTGGAATTTAAAGGCGGAGAGTATCTCTGTTTAGGATAGTGTATCAAATTTTCTATGGTAGAACATGATTATCCTTTCTAGAGGTCTGATTGCAGGCCTTGGTAATTTCATGATTCTGATGCTATCCCATTGTACTGGATAAAGTGCCTTCCTCTGTTCGAACATAATTTCATACTATAATCAATATGAACAAGGGCTTCATTGTCTTCATAAGGAACTTTAAGGTTGTGCTTCATGCTCCACTTGACTTACCAAACTTTTTGAACCTTGTAATGTTGCTTCATGTAAATATCTCCTTGTAAATTTCTTAGACAAAAAATCAAGCATGTTTTCAATCCTTGGTAGAATAGGTATCCATTGTTTGAAACCTTGTAGTGAGGGCTTTGATAATGATTAAATTTCTTATTAGCTCTTTCTTTCTGAGGAGGATAGAGCTGCATTATTTTCTTCCTGGTGTATTTTGTCTTAGTTGGAATGATATTAAGGTCTATTTAGTATCTTCTGTAAAGATTGAGATTAATCTAACTTTATACATCCAACTCTCAAGAATATCTAATAGGACAACTTTGTTTTTTCCACCATCAAGACACCATGTTTTGCTGCTTGTAGTAGAACCAATTATAGATAATGGTTTCTTGTATATGCTATTTAAATGCTAAGTGAGTGTAATATTGTAGGAAGAAGAGAAAATGGGACTGCTAGGTAGAATCACTGATATCTGCTGGATTAGGTTGTCCCAGCAATGCTACCATTATTTGGGGCTGGAGTGTTTCCTAGAACTGGACTGCTAGGCATGGTGTCTCCACTTGTTGGGATGATTCCATCAGCTGCCATGCAATCGTATTTCATGTCAACACCCTAGGTTTCACTATTAATGATGGGTGAAATGGTTGCAAAGTGTTGGCATGATAATTTATTATTTCAAGTCCTAGGCTCTAGCATTAGTTGAAGTTGTAGGAATAAGGATCATACATGAGTCTTTGAATGCCATGCTTCTATGCTCCAGTGTTAAATTTCGGGTAGGTTGGGATGACAGTGTAATGCTGATATATTTTGTTCATTTTAATTGGTGTAGTTAATTAATTAAGCTCATTGGAAATGGAAGCTCTAGTCAGATTAAGCAGTCAAAAAATATAAGGGAAGATAGAGGGGAGAAATTCAAAGTAGAAATCACATTTGCTATAAAGATCTCAATGAAAGCCCTATAGGCTGTTATTCAAGGGGAGGTTTCTGATAAAGCCCAAGATGCATTGACAACATGCCTCTAGGAAGTACACATTTTTTCATCTTCATTTGATTAAATAGGTTGAAGGGTTTGCTTTATGTGTGCTTTGTTTTGAATTTATGTTGGTTTGCCAACTTTTTTGCATTTCATATTCATGGGATGCTTTAAGATGCACATTTTAAATTGGAACCTTCCTGGACCCCTAATAGCTAGTTGACTCCCTTAAACCTTTGACTAGCAATGCTCCCTTTCCTTTGGCCATGTCTTGCTTGATTGGAGAGTTTTGCTTGGAGAGGATACTTTTCAGCTTGGGGATGCCCACAAGCCATTGTTTGATCATGTTTAATATAGGGCATTATACCTAGGCCACCTTACTATTCCCTCATGTTGGCTAGGAGAGTTCAAATTGCTTGCACGGGGCTTGAGATTATCAACTCACCTCTTCTTTTGAGGTTGAAAAGGTTTGCATGCTTGATAGGAGGCCTTATGAGCTAAATGGAATGTAGAATACAATGCATGTAATGCCTATTTTCTTTGCCACCTTTATGCCCATGGAATATACTATGCCCTTGTTTCCATTAGAGATGAAATTCACCTTGAAATGAGGTAATCACTTACCTACAATAATTTCTTGCAATAGAACACCATCTTTGAAGGAAGGGATCGATATGGAATTGACACAGATATACCTTAGATCAAGCCATGGATATGTAATATTTTTTCAATTTGAAGGCTGAGAGTACCTCTAGTTAGGACAACGTATCAAATTCTCTATGGTAGAACCTGATTATCCTTTCCAGAGGTCTGATTGCATGCCTTGGCAATTTCATGATTATGATCCTATGCCATTGTACTGGATAAAGTGACTTCCTCTGTTCGAATAGAATTTCATACTATAATCAATATAAACAAGGGCTTCGTTGTCTTCATAACGAACTTTAAGGTTGATGCTTCATGCTCCACTTGAATTACCAAACTTTTTGAACCTTGTAATGTTGCTTCATGTAAACATCTCCTTGTAAATTTCTTAGACAACAAATTGAGCATGTTTTCAATCCTTGGCAAAATAGCTATCCATTTTTTGAAACCTTGTGGTAAGGGCTTTACTGATGTTTAAATTTCTTATTAGCTCTTTCTTTCCAGGGAGGATAAAGTTGCATTTTTTTATTCCTGATGTATTTTGTCTTTGTTGGAATGATATTAAGGTCTATTTAGTATCTTAAGTAAAGATTGAGACTAATCTAACTTTATACTTCCAACTCTCAAGAACATCTCATAGGACAACTTTATTTTCTCTGCCATCAAGACACCATGTTTTTTTGCTTGTAGTAGAACCAATTATAGTTAATGGTTTGTTGTATATGCTATTTAAATTTTGAGTGAGTGTCATACTGTAGGAAGAAGAGAAAATGGGACCGCTAGGCAGAATTGGTGATATCTACTAGATTAGGTTGTCCCAACAATGCTAGCATTTGTTGGAGCTGGAGCTTTGCCTGGAATTGGACTGCCAGGCATGGTGTCTCCACTTGTTGGGATGATTCCATAAGCTTCCATTCAGTCTTCTTTTGTGTCAACACCCTAGGTTTCACTATTAATGAGGGTGAAATGGGTTCAAAGTGTTGGCGTGATAATTTATTATTTCAAGTCCTCGACTCTAGCATTAGTTGCAGTTGAAGGAATAAGGATCATACATGAGTCTTTGAATGTCATAATTCTATTCTCTAGTGTTAAATTTCGGGTAGGGTGGGATGACAGTGTAATGTTGATGCATTTTGTTCATTTTAATTGTTGTGGTTAATTAATTAAGCCCATTGGAAATGGAAGCTCCAGTCAGATTAAGTAGTCAAAAAAGAGAAGAGGATAGAGGGGAGAAATTCAAGGTAGAAATCACATTTGCCGCAAAGATCTCATTGAAAGCCCTGCAGGCTGTTATTCAAGGGGAGGTTTTTGATAAAGCCCAAGATACATTGAGGGTTTTACATATAGTTCTAAGACAACATGCCTCTAGGAAGTACACAGTTTTTTATCTTCATTTGATTAAATAAGTTGAAGGGTTTGCTTTATGTGTGCTTTGTTTTGAACTGATGTTGGTATGCCAACTTTTTTTCATTTCATATTCATGGGATTCTTTAACATGCACATTTCAAATTGGAACCTTCCTAGACCCCTAATAGCTAGTTGACTCCCTTTTTTCCTTTGACTAGAAATGTTCCCTTTCCTTTGGCCATGTCTTGCTTGATTGGAGTGTTTTTCTTGGAGAGGATACTTTTCATCTTGGGGATGCCCACAAGCCATTGTTTGATCATGTTTTATTTTGGGTGATATACCTAGGCCACCTTACTACTCCCTCATGTTGGCTAGGAGAGTTCAAATTGCTTGCATGGGGCTTGAGATTACTAATGCCCCTCTTCTTTTGAGGTTGAAAAGGTTTTCATGCTTGATAGGAGGCCTTATGAGCTACATGCAATGTATAATACAATGCATGCAATGTCTATTTTCTTTGCCACCTTTATGGCCATGGAATATACTATGCCCTTGTTCCCATTAGAGATGAAATTCACCTTGAAATATCATCCTTTTGCTAAAATTTAAATGTGGCATGTCTAGTATGCCTCTTGCTGATCACAAAGAGCCCTTATTGAATTTTGGAGTGGGGACCCTGTGCATTGGGATCCATGAAGTCCATTGGGAAATATGAAAATGGCCAAAAATAGTCCTGTCTCCAGTCTGGACTCTGATCTACTAAATAAAAGTGAAGAATTTGACTATAGGTACCCCTACTAGAAGGAGGGGTAACATGTAGCATGAAGAAAGAGTCTAGTGGGTGTCCTAGCAGAGATAATGTTTGAGGGTTAAATGATGGTTTTTAAGGCAAATTCTACATCAAGTTGAAAGTTTTACTTTTGATGTGAAAGTGATGGAAGACCATTAGAGTGAATGAGAAAGAAGAGTTTTGGACTTGCAAGAGAAGCTGTAATCAGCTCCAAATTGTTATCCATCACAAGTAAGCAAAATTTTGGAAGCTTTTATGTGAGAATATTTGTGTGTTGAGGGGGATGTTAGAATTTAGAATAGTATCAACCTTCAAATAAATATTCAGATATGTATGTGTTGGCCAATATGTGGAGTCTGTTACATAGAGTCACAATAACTTCCACATATTTGTATAAATATGTATTCAGAAGTCTGTAAATACTAAACATCATTGATTTTAATTTTCATGAAAACCATAAAATTATTAACATAAATTTTGATTTTCTTATTAATAGGGCTATGAACATGTTGTGGAACATGATTATGATAAGCAGGTTGATGAGCATGAAACATTGTTTAAGAATGATAGTGAACCTCTAAATGATGATGATGATGCAACCATTGTCGATGATCAAATGCTTGAAATGGTGAATGATTTCAATTGATGTCTTAATCAAAACATCAATGAGAGTTGTGATAATGAGGGGTTGGAATAAAAAATGTACTAAATGAACTTAATGAATATAAGAAGCTTATTGAAGATGCCAAGAGGCCATTGTACCCAGGTTGTGTTGACTTCACAAAACTATCAGCCACTGTATAATTCTACAATCTGAAATTGAAGAGTGGATGGTATGATACAAGTTTTGACCAAATGTTAAAATTGAAAAAAGATGTGCTTCCTAAAGATAACACACTTCCAAACTATGCATATGTTGCCAAAAAGTTGATAAAATCATTGGGATTAAACTATGATATGATACACGCATGTCCAAATGATTGCATTTTATATCGAGGAAGATATGAAAGTAAATATCAATTCCCAACATGTGGAAAATCTCGATGGAAGGTGGATGCTCAATCTCAACAGGTGCAGAAAGGTGTTCCAACCAAGGCGTTAAGATATTTTTCCATAGCACCAAGGCTTAAAAGAATGTATAGGTATGATCTTGGACACTATAATTTTATTCAAGTTTTCCCCTTCTTGTATTATCTTTACCATTTGTTGTAGTGTTATATGATAATATATTATATAAATGAAAAAAATATTTTTCATTATAGCTCTACAAACATGTCACAAAAAATGAGGTGGCATCATGAGAATGCAAGCAATGATGGTCAAATGTGCCACCCTGTTGATAGCCCAGCATGGAAAACTATTGATGACAAATGTCCTAGTTTTTCTAGCGAACCTCACAATGTACGACTTGTAATGGTAATAGATGGATTTAATCCTTTGGAGACTCGAGAAGCACATATAATGTTTGGCATGTACTGTTAGTTACATACAACCTTCCACCATGGTTGTGCACAAAAAGGATTTTTTGTATGCTAACATTGTTAATACCTGGTCCCAAGCAACTAGGCAATGGCATTGATGTGTATTTGGAACCCTTGGTAGATGAACTAAAGGAATTATGAGACCAAGGAAATTTGAAATCCAAAAATTCCATAGTTAGATCTAAAATCTAGAAAATAAAGTAGACCAAAAATCAGAAATTAAGAAGACCCTAACTGTAGCAAAAACTTGAATAATTACAAATAATAGCAAAGATATGAAGACAAGCAACGACAAGAAATACTAATGATTTCAACCAGAACTGGATACTGACTTTGAAGAACAAATGTAAATGCTAGGAGGAAGTAGTTTGTAGCTGAGTAACCCAGAAAATAAATATGATACAAAGGAATTCTTCTGAGAAGGTATGGATGCCAACTCAGGTCAAATCAATAGCAGTATGGATGCTTCCTACCCCAAATAGTCTCTGCCAAAATCCATGCAATAGCACACTTTACAAAGGTGAATTTTCAAATATTCCATGAGTCCATCCCAAAGAGCCCTCACAAATAGGACCAAGGTAGTATGGATCCTTCCCTTGCCCCAAATGGTCTCTTTCAGACCACCTTCATAAAAAGCCTCTACTCCAATGTCTAATGGTAATTTTGTAGTTAGTCTTCCCATTTTTTGTAGAAAAGAGGAGCTGCAAACTTTGATTAGTGACACTTATGAGTGAAAGTTGTAACTGATATGCATGGAGTTACAAAGGATTTTATGATGAGAGGGACATAATTTTTAGCTTTTCGGGTTACTTTAAAAATGTTTACACCATGTTTAAGCCTTGGGGGTGCTTCGTGAGATGTGGGGTGCATGTTGTATGGTTGGACCATGCTCTTCCATGATGGACTTGGACATTGGAGGTGGTTTACTATTTGCAACTAGACCTTGTTTGGATGTTTGAAAGACATTCTTCCTCGAAGTGTTGGATAAGTATGGAGCTTGGTGACTTCATGTTGTTGATGCATGAAGACAATTTATGTGCTTGGAGTAGAGTTGGGTATTTCAAAGGAGGTTATTAAGCCCTATATAGCATTGGGCTTCTTGGTTGCTTGCATGGTGGTTTACACTTGACATGTGGATTCTTGGGTTGTGGGAGTGGATATGTAGGTGTGGGAGTCCTTAAGGCGACACATGACCCTGGATATGAATTTTCCTTAAGGAGACACACAACCATGGATATGCATTGGAGATTTGGACCTTTGGAGGATTGTTGGACCTTGGGGAGTAGTGCTCATGCGATGAAGGCCTTGCTTGTTAATCATTATCACTTTTGAGCCTCACACATTTCACTTAGAGTAGAGTGCTTCACATGGGTGGACTTACTTGTGTCTTGCAAGTTAGCTTGTAGTGGATTAGGTCCACTTGTTATTGTAAAGCCCCCTTACCTCTCATATAAATAGAGGAAGGAGTGAGTTGTTATTATAGTCGATCATGCACTTGTGCATATTCCTTTTCATACTTGGGTTAGAGATGTAAGAGCAGTTATACTTTCTCTCTCTCTATCTTGTTCAATCTTCTTTGTTCTTTATGTTTTTTTGTCTTAAGGTGCTAGTGTTTCTTGAAACATTCACCCGAAAACTTAATATATATAAAGAAGAAATGAAAGATGTCGGTTGCATGGTGTATGGTTGGACCATGCTCTTCCATGATGGACTTTGAAATTTGAGGTGGTACTAGAACTTGTTTGCATGTTTGAAAGACATTCTTCCTCGAAGTGTTGGATACGTATGGAGCTTGGTGACTTTATGTTGTTGATGCATGAAGGGAGTTTATGTGCTTGGAGTAGAGTTGGGTATTTTAGATGAGGTTATTGAGCCCTATATAGCACAAGGTTGCTTGGTTGCTTGCATGGAGGTTTACACTTGACACGTGGACTCTTGGGTTGAGGGAGTGGATATGTAGGTGTGGGAGTCCTTAAGGCGACACATGACCCTAGATATGCATTGTCCTTAAGGAGACACATGACCATGGAGATGAATTGGAGCTTTAGAACTTTGGAGGATTGTTGGACTTTGGGGAGTAGTGCTCATGCGATGGAGGCCTTGCTTGTTAATCATTGTCAACTTTGAGCCTCACACATGTCACTTAGAGTAGAGTGCTTCACATGGGTGGACCTACTTGTGTCTTGTAAATTTGCTTGTAGTGGCTAGGTCCACTCGTTATTGTAAAGCCCATTTACCTCTCATATAAATAGAGGAAGGAGTGAGTTGTTATTATAGTCAATCATGCACTTGTGCATATTCCTTTTCATACTTGGGTTAGGGATGTAAGAGTAGTGCTACTTTCTCTCTCTCTCTCTCTCGTTCAATCTTCTTTGAACTTTATGTGTTTTTGTCTTAAGGTGCTAGTGTTTATTGGAGCATTCACTCGAAAACTTCATATATATTAAGAATAAATGAAACCCATGAACACAATCATAGCCTATCATATAATTCCCCATGCTTTCAAAAATCCTAGATAGGGAAAACCAAGAGAAACCCTAGCTCCACCAAAGATACTCCAACAATCGATCTTTTTGAATATATTTTTGAAATATCTTTGGTGGAGCTAAGGTTTCTATTGGTTTTCTCTATCTAGGGTTTTGGATAACTTAGAGCATTATATGTTGAGCTGTGATTGTGTTCATGGATTTCAGTTCTTACATACACATATGAAGTTATCAACTGTCCAAAATTATGCTATTTCAAATTTGACTTCCTGCTTACCACTGCCATAAATTGTGTTATTTCAAATATTTGACTTCCAGATTTTCATAAATATAATGTCCTAAAAAAGATAGCTGAACACTTCCATATTCATAGTTATATCATATTCCAAGAATATATACATTTGTTGTACGGATCAACAATTGTCTCACGAACAACAATCACATCACAAGTGGTAATTTAACTTGGTTGGGGAGGATATTAATTTATCCTCTCAAGTACCCGAGTTCTTTCTGCTGTCAAATCGAATCAGAACTAGATAAAAACCGGATAAAAAAACCGGTTGACCAAAAAATACATAAACTATTCAAATTTAGGAAAAAACATATATATTAATGTGCATCCATATGAATCATAGCCATTATACAAAAAAATTTCCATTTAACTTGAGATTTCTTGGAAACAGATTTGGAGGTTTCCCAACATGAAATTCCTAAAGAATGTTGTTTTGAGAATGATTTCGGCAAAATCACATAAAAAAACTTTTGTCTGAAGCCAAGCGTGCACCATATCATAGTTAAAATCTAAAGTCTTTAGCACCCTTAAACCTGGCACTAGTATGAGAATCCTATACCATACTAAGAGCATATTTGTGCTAAGAGAGTTCAACATGCATTTACAACCACATTTTTTCTTTAGGGTGAAAGTGGTTCTATACCACATAACTCTATTTGAAGGACAAATATACATATCATAAAATAGAGGCAAGATTGAAATGCTTGTTCTATTGCTAGAAGTATTGTTATGACGTTGTTCACAACTTTTAAGTACTTTTTTGAAGGACTTCAAAAGGATATAAAAGTGATTTAGTGGGTTAGAATGTTCAATGATGGGTATTATTATGAGATTATTTGCCTAGTATGCTCCTACTAAATTGAAAATGGGGTTATTTTGTCTATTGTTTGGGCCAAATATTGTAACAGTAGCACTAGTGCATTAGCTATGCTAAAAGGTCACTTTCTTGTTAATTTGACCATGAATATCTCTTTTACAAAGCAATATTTATTAACTCTATTTACATTAGTGGTTTGATAAGAACATTTCTACAGTCTCTTCACTAAATTTCTTAAAGTTTTTACATTTATGCTTTTTGACAAAAAAGGGCTAACATTTTACCCTGGCTAAGTAAGGATTCTTTAAATAACCTTCTAGCTTGGTTCCTTTTTGTTCCATCTAAGCTTGGCAAAGTGTCATGAATTTACATTGAACAATGTAAGAAGCTGGTCTTCTCTAGAAACAATCAAGCCAACTCTTTCATTTTGCAAATTACCTACCAATTATGGACATATTCTTTGAAATTTCTATGCTGAAGGTGTTGGATTTAGGTAAGTGATGCATAATGCACACCTACAATTGTATTGTTCACCTATTAGACCAGTGCATAGGCAAACTTGGAAGGGTTGGACATGATTGTTCCAACCATACTCTTATTTCTCTGCAATAAATATATTCATAACACATACTTACAATACTATTGTTCACCTATTCGGCTAGTGGATATTGTAGGCAAACTGTTAAATGTTGGACTTCGCTATCTCAAGTTCACACATCAGGACTAAAGATGCAACATATTGTGTGCATCCTTAGATATGTTTGAGATTGCAAGCTAACTATTTAAATAAATGCATGTATAAAACTTCTATATTAACAAAATAACCATCAATATTCTTTTCTAGCATTTTGGGCTTAATTCACAATAGTATGCTAAAAAGTGTCATTTCAATGTCGGGAAATTAGGATACATAAATGTGAGATATATACTCTACATGTTTGGGTTATCTCCTTTTCAAATCTAATCTTTTTTAGGCTACATGTTAATTGTTTGAACTTTGAACTTTGAAGAAATTGTTGAATGCACTTCATAAATACTCGAATGAATGGACTTCGTAAGGTAGTGGTACCATAAATTGTGTTATTTCAAAGATTTGAATTCCATATTTTCACAAAATACAATGTCCTCAATAAATACTTATATGTATAGATACTTATGTTTAGGATTATATATGTGTTGGAGTGGTTCCTTTATGAGATCCAACTTTATTGAAAAGTTTAAATTCATCCATACATTTCTCCCGAATTATTTTTTTATTAATAATGACAAGATAATCATGTTGCAAGAATGAGGTATCCTACAATTTGTTTCAATTTGTGGATATTTTTTTTCCTCCCACTATTTTACAAGGATGTAGATTTCATTTTCATGTTGATGGTTTTTGCATGTATCTTATCTACCCCCAAATGTTGGTAATGGAGCGGATCTTGAGAAGTAGTCATGGGCATAGACTATTAGAGGTTAATGTTACAATACCACTTCCACTTGGTATCAGAAAAAGTTTAATGGTAAGTGACATAAAGAAGAGTTATTTAATGATAGGGTTTAAAGAGCAACCTCATGTATTATTTCTAAGTCATTTATTTGTGTTTCTTAGCTGTAAGTCATTTGTTTTTGAGCTTTATCAAATCAATTATTTCACTAATCCAATATGCATGGCTTGTATTTCTCACCCGATGTTAGTTACTTGACATGGCTAATATAACATCCAATTCTAGGCCACTTTTATTTTAAGTCAAAATTTTATTGATTACAAGGATGTTCATATTTTGATTGGTTTACTTGAAGCTTGATTTAAAAACGTTTTGTAAATCGCATGTGGATGTTATTTTTTCAAGGTGAGCTCTTTGCACCAGTAAGGTCATATGAGTCCTAGAACATAGGTATACAACAAGCACATATTTGGCCTTTTGTGTGTATATGTTATTATTCATATCATTGATGGATGTTTATTGATGATGTAAAATAGAGGACAAGAAGGTCCTTCCAATTCTCTTGACAAAACAAAATAAAACGGAGTGGTAGAATTGTGTTTTAAAGGGTGAGCCAGAAATCAGTACTTGAAAGGTAGAACTTGAGAATGGCAAGCTATCTGGATCTAGAGACACAACAGACTGTGGAAAAAAAATGATGGCATTGATGAGTCTTCCCGACAAATAAGCTCTAACTATTAGACCACTGCCCAAATTTCAGTTATCTGCAATGGCAATAATGACTCTTGCTTTATTTGTATGAATAGTGACTTTGTCCATTGTCCTATTCATTTCCTACGAATGATTTTGATTTTCAAACTCCAACTAGTTTGTTGTTAAATTAATTAAAGCTTTGATGACAAACTTATCGTTTTAAAAGCTCTTTTCTAAATCTATTTTCTTGAGCAAATTTGTCTTTTTTACTTTAGGTACTGCAGATTGCTACTGTGTGACATATGCTATGATATATTTTCCTGGATAAATAGACAGAAGTGTTGTACAACATAGTCTTTTTTAAATCTAAAGAAATCGTATTTCCAAATACAAAGTTTATTAATTAAGAACATCTTTTAGATTTATTTGCTAAGTTATGATTATATTTCAGTAGGGGATTTTGTGTATCTTAATATTGTGTTGTCTCTTTGGTTTTTGTCAGGTAACAATGGTTAATAAGGAAAGTGTTCTTGAGCAGCAGAAACATCTTATTCTACTATTAACAGGAAACTCCATGGTTTTTAGGCATGCAACAAAAACATAGATGTCAGTGGGATATCTAAAGTCCATGTTGGATGAATTTAATACTAGTGATGACTTTGATTCCTTGTCCAATAAAGAATGTTAAGAGTCAAATTCAAATAAACAGAAGCAACTCAGAATGAAGGTGAAACTATTACTTCCTGTCCAAGTGGATTTCTTTTATTTGCTTGTTGCTACCATGTTTTGAGTGCGGACTTGTGAAATTCCAAATTGCATGTTGGTCTATGTAAAGGGGAGACACACACACACACACACACACACACACACACACATATAATTTTGTTTATCATATGTCGTTCATGGTTTTTGGAGATCCATGTTACATTTGCACAGAAGTTTAAATATCATTCAGATATCTAAACACCAAACAACAACAACATTGAGATTTTTCTTTCACTCAACCTATTACATATTGCATCTGTTTTCATCAATGTTCTTCTTCCATATGCCATCCACTTATGACATTTCCTTTTCAATATTTGGTACATTTGCTAGTTATAGATCATTTATAGACTATAAATGTCTTCAGAGTTTCACTTCTAATTGAGTATTCAACTGAAGATATTGATTCTCTTATACATAACTATTTTTCCCTCCACCCACTTTTCATAATTTACATAACCATTAGGTAGGGACCTGCAACTTCGATGTTGCTTTGCTTGTTTAGTAAAATATTGGCGAGAATTTAATTTATTGAAAGTTATAGAATTTACAATTTATGAAGTTTCAAGGTCTAATTTTTAAAAGTCTAATTCTTTAAAGGGTGTTAGCTCAATGGAAGAGCACCTGCTTTACAAGAAGGAGGTTGGTGGTTTGATTCCATCATGTCCTCACATCCATATGGAATGGCGACGATCATTTTTTGATGACAGAGTCTCTTTTGACCATCACCAATGAGCTTTGGTGACATTTTGCGACCCTCACCAAAATATGAAATGGTGACAGTCAACGAACGCCACCATATATACGCGTCAATAGTGACAACCCTCAAAGGTTCGTAACCATAAATTATTGTTGTTGATATGAAATGGTGATGGTCATTGTCCATCAATATATTCGTTATTCGTGACAAACCTTGAATGTCACCACAACACCTATACTTCTGGCAATGTGGCTTTTGACGGTCAACAAACATCACCATATATATGCACCAATAGTGACAACCATGAAAGATCCATCAAAATAAATCATTGTTGTTCATATGAAATGGTGACAGTCACTATTCATCATTATCATTAATATTCGTGATGAACCTTGAATGTCACCATAACACCTATACTTTTGGTGACGCCACCTTTGGTGACGTTCAGTTTTGAGGCTATGGTTCGTCACCATTGTTCATATGAAATGGTGAAGGTTGCTGTCCGTCATGATAAATCATTACTGGTGACGGAATTTGAATGTCACTACAACACCTATACTTTTGGCGATGCCACCTTTGTTGATGTTTAATTTTTGGTGAGGGAGACTATGGTCCATCACCATTTCTCATATGAAATAGTGATGGTCGCTATCCATCATTATAAATCATTATTGGTGACAAAATTTGAATGTCACTACAACACCTATACTTTTGGCGATGCCACCTTTGGTGACATTCAGTTTTTGGTGATGAAGACTCTTTTGACCGTCACCAATGAGCTTATGGTAACATTTTTCACCCGTCAGCAATGTCCTTATTTCTTGTAGTATATAATCTCATTCTCCACTTAGCAGGTTTACAGACTGATTCTCAAGCATAATTTTACAACTCAGAACTAGTCTTTGGACCAGCAACCTATCAAACGAGGTTTCAACTTGGTCTGAAATCGACTCTGATCAAACCAGATTCAATGAAACAGTTTAAAAAAAACATATAAAAGTATTAATTTTTTAGTCGACCAGGGTTCAAACCTTTGGTAAAGAAAAACGTAATGAAAATTGATTAGTTTGCATGGAACCTGTTACGGTCCCAAAACAAAAACCGTAAAGAGTAAATTCTCAGGGAAAAAATAAAATTAAATAAATAACTATATATAATTATTTGAATACTAACCACGAAATGGACAACATTGACAATGGTCCATTCAGTGTCAGCAGTGCATCCAATTTGATTAGAGAGAGTATGATGATCCATGTGAAGAAGAGTATCAGAATGTAGGTCGTCCACATGCTCGAGATACATAAACCATGACGTTATCTTGTTCAAATCCGACGAAGCACCGCCTGCACGTACAGGTTGCCCATGCCCATGTTTGGGAAGCTCAGCCCACCTTCTGCCATTGAAGAATTTATCAGATTACAAATGATCTCTCGCTTTTCCCTCTTTCTGTCATTTCAGAATATACACAATCCCTCCTTTTCGTTTCTAAGCTAAAGCATATGTGTTGGTTCAGAACTAATTTTAGTATATATAAAGAGAGTAAGGACGATGATTCTTCTTAGTGGTTTTGGGTACATTCTTAGTTTAATGGATTTTAAGGAAATTATTTTTGATATATCTCTGGCTTCTCATTACAAGAATTCAAAATTAGATTCCCAAATTTAAGGTAAGTTTTTCCTTTCGAAATTTAAGGGACTTTGATGGACAAGTTGTCTAATTGTCTTTGTTGGGTCCCTACAATACTAGTGATTACCCCATTACTATTGTAGTTGTACCCCTTATTAATATTTTTGTGCTCCTATTGCACCCATATTGTTATTATTGTGCCCCATAGAATCCCTCTATTGTTATTTTCGTGACTTTATATTATTATTGTTAGTTCAGCTGGGTTATATTGTGGCTCCTTAGACTCCTATATATAGAAAGGAGGTTTTTTCATTTGTATCATCCAAGAATTGTTCATTCATGTAATGAAAAGGAGGTTTCCCCCTCGAAGAGGCTGAATTCTAAGGCGTTCAACTATATTTTCTCTCTTTTTGTGAGCTGGTTTCATAACATTTGGTATCAAAGCTTTGGATTCTAGGGTTTCGCTGCTCCAAACAGGTCATCGTGGCATTTTCAAAATAACTTTTGTTCTGCGACGTTTCAGAAGCTAAAAAAAAACCCATTTAAGAAGATATGATTTGATGAAGTTGGTCTTTTTGCAGACTCCTGAATTACATTCCAAACAGGCGACCTGGGGAAAATCATCATAACGTTTTCTCTGAGCATTGGACTGAAATTTCGTAAGAAGGTGTAGAAAGATGATGGACTGTAGTTTCTTGTATATATATGTTTAGAGCCAAAAGATGAAATAGGGACTCGTGGCACATCGTACAAGTTCGCCCTACTGAACTAGTCCATAATCAGGTCACTGTGGGAGCTTTCGTATAACTCTTCCTTGGAGAATCCAATTTAGATCAGACTGGTGGCATTGGAAAGAGGACATAGAGGGCTACTGCAGGTCACAGTTTCGGAACTGTATGATTTGAATGTACAGATATACATCAGAGGCAATATCGAGCTCCTACAAAGTGAAAAAAGGTGTGTAGATTCTTTTAAATTTTTGCTTAAGATTGGTTTGAAATTTATTTTGAAGGAATTAAAAGGGCAAAGTAGAGCATTATTATCAGTAACTAATTCCCGGAGGAAAGAAAATGCAAACACCTAGTAAGGAACCTGAAAGCTCTAGCATGACTCATGAAGAAGAGGAAGAAATGCTACATGATATATCAAAATTACAAGAACAAGTGTCACTTGCACAAAAAGCAACATAATCTAAGATGGATGGTTTAAGGAAAGATGTAGAAGCTAAGTTAGATGGTTTAAAGAAGGGTGTAGAAGCGAATATGAATGGCATGGATGCTAAGATGAATGGCATGGACGCTAAAATTGATGGCATGGATGATAAGATGGAGGAATTGACAATAAATATGAATAAGTTGCTACAAGGAATGGTCACTAATGGTGAAAAGGTACTAAAGGAAACTCATGATGAGAACAAAAGAAATGTTAATCATGATTCCATAGACTTTAATATTGGATCAAAGACCCACCATATTCCAAAAATCGATATGAGGAAGTTTGATGACAAGGATCCCACAACATGGATATTACAGATGGAGCAATTTTTCGATCTCAATAATGTGCAAAACACAGAAAAGGTACGTATGGCAACTTTATATTCGGAACCAAATCAGTTTGTATGGTATCAATGGCTTTGCTCTCATAAACAATTTATCACTTTACAGAAGAATTTATGGCACATTATGAGGATACAAAAAGCAACACTTTTTTTAGCCAATTGATAAGTCTCAAACAA
>APFE030538121.1:8567-20223 GCA_000404065.3 Pinus taeda | reverse complement strand
AACTACTCAAGCGTTGAGGACAACACTTTTTTTGAAGGAGAGGGGCATGTTGGGTCCTATAATACTAGTGATTACCCCATTACTATTGTAGTTGTACCCCTTATTAATATTGTTGTGCCCCTATTGCCCCCATATTGTTATTATTGTGCCCCATAGAATCCCTCTATTGTTATTTTGTGGCTTTATATTATTATTGTTAGGTCGGGTGGGTTATATTGTGACTCCTTAGACTCCTATATATAGAAAGGAGGTTTTGTCATTTGTATCATCCAAGAATTGTTCATTTGTGTAATGTAAAAGAGGTTTCCCCCTCGAAGAGGCTGAATTATAAGGTGTTCAACTATCTTTTCTCTCTTTTTGTGAGCTGGTTTCATAACAGTCTTGTAAACAAAGTAACAAACTAAATGGAGGTCTTTAAGCCATCCCTTAAGCTTACTTGTGTTTTATCAAACATGAAGGTATGTCGTGATTTTAATAATCAACACATCACAATACTCCCAATTCATGTGATATCAAAGCGAGGGACGAAATGTAAAGGGACTTATTCACCAACTTCACACATGTTAGACTTAACTCCTAATTGGCATTTTGAATCATTTCTAGTCGCATATTAGGACTCAAGTGGGATAATGGAGTTGTTTGTGAGTGGTCTTGTTGACATAGTTTGATAGAAATTAGCTCTAAACCTATGTGCTTTCTTGGTCAGAACTTCTCATTGTCTATGGCTTTTTCTTTAGAACTTTATCTTATGCTAAGGGTTTTGATGGTTTTGTGACACCCTATCAATGTTTTGTTTTGGAGAATCCTATCTTTTGCATGATGTCTAGGTTCTAGGTGTTTGTGGCCTCGAGATTCTTTTGGATTTTTTAGATTAGGTGTTGGAATCCACATACCATACATTTCCTACCCTACTCTATTCCCCCTAGCACACTTCTTGTTTGCAAGGACATCCTAAAGAAAGATAATTATTATTTTCTTGGACTCTAATTTTTGGACACTTCATAATTCCCTCCTGATTGGGCAATAGTTCCTAAAGATGGACACAAGTGAAACCCAAGAATTTAATAGAGAGCTCTATAGACATGAGAAATCTATCAAAACAATAGAACCTCAATTTTCTTAGTAACCACTAAGGTTTGTGAAAATGAACATCAATGTATTTCTCAAAATGTTTTGGTCATAGACACCCTAGTTTAACAAAAGTAACAAATAAAAATGTCGAAAATAGAATATTTCGTGCTAAGAAACATGGTTTGCAATAATGATAGAGGCTCACACTGAGATTCCTCTAATCACGTAATGTTAGTCAATTTAGATCAAAAAGACCTCAAGGAAGAAAGAAAAAATACATCAAATAACGAAAGACGTGGACCTAATAAATCAAAATTCTCACCCTACCAATAGTAAACAAGATGAAGCCATCAAAAAACACATCTTTCAATTTTGCAATTTACAAAGGGAAGCAAGTTGGGTTGATGTTTTGATGAAGTATGCGAGTTGTAGTGGCTGGGATATGTGAAGTTTTCCATGGAAGGATGGTTGAAGTTTTGAAGAAGCTTGATTTTGACTATGACTTGAAAGGAGGGGTTGTCTTGGGGATCTCATGGAGGAAAGTGTATTGGTCTTGGTCTTGACATCTCATTTTGATATGAATCTGGAAGAAGACAATTGCATGGGTTTTCCCTAGTTGCGAGATTCTTCCTTGGGGTGGAAGCCTATATCTTGTGTTTTTTGTCTCTAGTGATATTCATGTTTTTATTTTGGCAATTGCTTAATGAATAAAAGAAACACAAATAATTGAATAATAAGCCAACTAAGTTCACAAGTAGTTATCATGAGAACTCACCTCTTACAACCTACTTATTCTACATATTTTGAAAACAATACTATCAAGGTATAATAGATTGCAACAGTTAAATTTGAAGCAGTAGGTGTTAAAAACTTTGATAAAAATTACAAGGAAAAAAGACAAGTTCCCATTGCAGAAATTCTTTGAATATCATCTTCTATTCTTAGTTTTGTTGATGCTCAGGATAATTAATCCCTTATGGAGGAGGTTGGGAGTAAAGAACCCTTAGATTTACTACATAGCTTACGAAAAGAAATAATTCCAGGTTCTAATGGGTTCCTTGTAAGTTTTTTGGGGGATGCTTAGACTTCATGGGAAAAGATTTGAGAAGGCTTGTAAATGAATCGAGATCTATTAACAAGATGCTAACAACTTTTAATGCCAACTTATATTACTTATTCCCAACTCTGGAAACCCTCTCTCTATTGATAAGTTCAAACTAATCTCTCTTTGCAATTATATAAGATCGTCACAAAATTAATTTCCTGAAGGACTAAGACCAATTTATCTAACACTATTTTTGAGGAGCAATTCAGTTTTCTGGAAGGCTGAAAGGTACATGAAGAAGTTGGCATTGCTAAAGGAGGTCTACACTCCATTAAGATTAAAAAGCTAAGGTCTATGGTATTGAAGGTTGATCTCTCAAAGGATTATGATAGAGTGAATCTCCTTTTTTGACTTGGGTACTAAACTGTATTTCGTTAGTTTCTTATATTGTACTTATAAATGGATATGGAATCCCTTTCTTTATACCTGAGAGAGATATTAGGAAAATTTGTCCACTTTCTCTTCATTTAATCCTCTTAGTGCCAAAATGATTAATTAGGGCCTTGAAAGAGCGCACTCAACTGGAGTAATTGGAAGTAAAAACTGGAAATTCATGTGTACTATCACACTTCTTTTTTACTGATGATATTTGATTTTCTTGGGAGGAAAAAGAAATGATGCAACAAAATTAAAGGAAGTTTTAGAACTTTTTTGTTTTTCTTCAAGAATGCAGATCAATATGGAGAAATATTACATCCCTTTTGCAAGTTTATCTGGTGAAGATCAAGAGTACATCAATACTCTCCTTCCTCGACAATTTCTAACGTTGGATAATATTATAACGAAATTTGGCTTTACCCTTAAACCAGACAATTAAAGAAAGAAAAATTGGAAGTGGTTAGGTATAAACGTTAGCAAAAACTTGATTGTTTGGTACAATCAAAGGATTTCCAATGGGAGAAGGCTGCTATTAGTCAAATCAATTATTGAGGTCATTCCACTTTATTAGTCCTCCCTTTCTTGGATTCCCAAAGAAGTACTAGAGTCAATCAGGAGACTCATTTATAGATTAACTATGAGTTAGAAGCCCTAAAGGCCTTGGGGGGCTACAGCCTTAAAAAATTATTTCATTTCTACAAGGTGTTGACAACAAAGAGTGTCTAGAGGTTTGTACAAGGGAAAGGGTTTTGTTGTTCTATTGTAAAGGAAAAATACATATATCCAACCTTATTGGAAGCTTGGATTAGATGCCCCATTAAATTTTTCATAACATCTTTGTAATTTGGAGGAATTATTACATGCTTTTACTTTGATTGGGAACTGGCTTGCTTTGGTGTGTTGGAAGAGGCTCAAATGTTCAGGTGGGCTTGGATTCTTGGATTGGTAATGAAAATAATTTCAGGCTTCCTCCTCACATCATTCAACATCTGAGAAACATAAGGATGTATACCTTAAATCAAGTTGTAGACCAGGAGATGACTAAATCTGGCAACAACAGTTGTGATTTGCTAGAGATCTTGGGCTCAATGAGGAGGATGCTGAAATGTGGAATACTTATGTGGAAAATCTCAAGCATAGTCACACCGAAGTAAAAGATGTGCACGACCATTTGGTTTGGACAATAAATACCTCGGGGTATATACACCTTGGATAGGCTATAAGACTCTGGCCACACATGGCTTTCAACAACCAACTAGATGATGGTGGAAGGAAAATTGGAAGTTTCATTGTCCTTCACAAACTTTTATTTTTATGTGGCTACTCCTTAACAATAAAGTAATTGCTCAGGATATATTACAAAGAATAAAGATAAAGGGTCCAAGATGGTGCAGATTTTGTATGGAAAATGAAGAATCAAACTGCCATTTAATTCTAGACTGTATTTACTCTAAATTGGTTTGGAAAGAATTGGATGGTATCAAGGATATAAGAGATCCCTATTGTGGAAACACCAATTATAAAGCCCTATATGAATGGTGCACGAACCCTATTACTAAATATTTTAAGGTGTTACAATTAAACTGATTGGGGTATTCGGTAAGCACTAAATGACAAAAAATTTGAGAGAAAAGTCATCACTTCAGTCCAATGTGCTACTCCAATCCTATTGCAGAACATAGAATTGATCGCTCAAAGACTTGGACCTATTTTGATGGCGCCTCTCAAGGTGAGCCCTAATAGGAGGGTAAGGAAGCATCTTGCATACCAGTGAGTCTCATGTAATCATATTTAAGGCAGCAATTGGTAAACATGGAAAATTTTAAGGGCTAATATTCGCAAGTGGGCTAATTTTCCATGGTTTTTCCAGAAAAAAGATTCGCCAATTTCCATTTTTTTCTAAAAATGATTTGCCCAAATTTTATAGTATAAAATTCTTTAACCTTAAAAAATGCCAATATTGTATAAACATTGTATATAAAGCTATTAGAAATTTGTATGTTTTTACAAACATATCAACAAACATTTTATAGTTTGCAATTTTGGGACTAGTAATATTCGCCAAGGTTTTTAAACTTTAAGACAAACATTCATCCTTAAAATTTTCCATATTGGTAAAGGGTTCAACAACAAGGCTGATTTGATGGCACTAGAGCTTATCTTAACTTTAGCAGCATAATATGGGGTTCTAGAATTTCTAATATTTGACAATTCTCAATGTGCTATAAAATGACTCAATAGGTAGTATACTATGCAAATATCTACCATCACTAATGAGGAAATTCTTGGTATTGTTGAGGGGTTTACCCAGGTTGCCTTTCCTCACATTTTCAGAGAAAGAAGTCAAGGGGTAGATATCCTGGAAAAAGGTCTCAAGCTTCAGCATGGGGAATGGATTGTTTAAGAAGATTTAAATGGGTTGCACACTGAATATTCCCACATTCCTTTCCTTTGATCAGTGGACTCTTGGATTCCTTTTTTATTTCTCATAGTTGAATGTACATTTTTTGTATGAGAGGATTGTCTAAATTTTTTGGATCAAAACTGTATGCAACAACATAAAGAAGCAAAATATGCATACCTTTTTATAGGTAATGTCTAGAGATGAATAGGCCTAGTTTTTTAGAATAATATACATGAATAAAAATATAACCTTTTCCTGGGAAAAAAAGGGCACAAGAAAGACCATGATTAAGGAGCATTTCTCCAAGAAGTACAGGATCTGGCACATAAGCGAAAAGAGTTATGATCTTTGTCCTCAATAAATACCAACAACACTAATAATAGATGATAGGAGGCCATCAAATCTAGAAACGAGCATATTGAATGCATACCTCTTATTCCATCCCTGAGCCTTGGCAACACACAGTGGAGTTTTCTTCAATCCATCTTGGTTCACATTTTTTCCCTAACTCCTTCAACAACACTGTCACAATAGCCACGATGGTGGGGTTTGAATTCGATCCCTAGTATTCATCTGTGCTTGCATCTGGGTATGGTTTGAGATCAAGATCGATTGCAAGAGTCGTGGGTTCAACTACCCTCACCCTCCCCCTCCCCCTCCATTGGCGGAGGAAATTTCATCCCCCAAATGTATAGAAAAACATTTTGGGTTATGGAAATACGAGGTAGAGAGGATTGTAAAGCAACCAAGGCAGAGATGTGGTCTGCCTACAATGGTATTCTGATACACACAAGCTCTCAAATCTAGAGCATGTAAGAGATGATATTAGAGTGATAATATTTAAAAAGTTCAGTCATAATGATCCACATACTTTGATATAAAATAAACTTTAAAATTTTTAATTCTTAAAATAACTTTAAAAATGTTAATTTTTAAAATCTCTTGTGTAATTATTTAATGTCAAGTAGAATATCACAATAACTTATATCAGTGATGGTGCGATCATTTCTTTTATTTTTTTAAAGGAACCTTTTCTATACATGCACCCATCAAGCATAAATCATCTTAACATATACTTGCTTTTGAAGTAATATAAATCATCTTACGGCTATCCTCAAAAGAATTATCACCCATAGCCTTAGTGATGGTGTAAGGTTCGTGTCAATGTGGTATGAGCTTCTTATGGGAGTTTTTCAGTGTCCCTTTATGCAAGTCCAACCATAACTCATCACCAACCTGAAACTTATGTGGAACCCAATGGATTGTGTATCTACTTGTACTTGGAGTTGAAAACTGTCTACAAAATATCATGAACTCATTGTTGAATTTTTCCAATACCTTCCTCAAAATTGGTTGCTTTAATTATCTCATTCCAAGTATAGTAGGTACCTTCATGTGTTATACCATGAATATAGCTACATAAATGTGTGCCAATTGTTGGGACCCTAAGCACACCTGAAAAGGCTCGTGGCCAATAGAAATATGAAGAGCTATGTCGAATTTATATTGAAAATATGGAAGGCTTTCGACACATGTATGTGGATGCTCACAATTTTATACTCTAAAGACATCTATAATAATCCTATTGACTACTACTTTTTATTTATCAATCTAGGGATGGAAGGTAGTGCATTTGGTCAAGCTTGATGTCCATCATGGACCAAAGGTTAAACCAAAAAATACTAAGGAACCTATTATCCCTATCAAGAAATATGGACTTTGGAAACCCAAAGAGAACCAAAATATACTCAAAGAAGAACTTATGAGTGCATTTTGTTGCGACAATATTCTTACAAGGTGCAAAAATTCCCATCCTAAGGGAGCAATCAACAACAACAAAAACACATCTGTTGCCATGCTTGGTTGAGGGAAAACATGACATAAAATCCAGGGGCACTAACTCCCAAGAATTATCTAGAGTAGGCAAAGGCCTACAATTGATGTGGATGGCAATTATCTTTGGTAGAATATAATTCTTCCATTGCTTACAGGCTTCAGCAATAGAATGTAGCTCGTTGTCATAGGTTGGGTATCTTTGAAACCCATCAGAAAGTATTTGGATATGATATACCATCGAATATTTGTGTCGTGTGGGCACCACTTCGACAACATGAATGATTGGCTCATAGGGTCCATGTTGTGTAGCCATTCATCAAATAATGGCATTGGAGATAATATTGTTTCCATAAAGAGGAGAGCCAAAAATAGGCTCATGTACACCATCAATATCTACTAGAGGTGTTGCAATTAAAGCAATAATGAATACAAAAGTTGTGGCCAATAGGATAGGGATCATCAAGATGTTGAACCATCCAATGTAAAGATGGTTTTCAGTGCTAGTGATCTAGTCACATAAAAGGCCCCATAAATTTGTGATTTGGGATATCCCCAAGATTCAATAAGTAATCCAAAGTTAGAGGATTCGTTGATAAGGTGACAATGCTAACAACCCTGAGTTGACCCAAAGCGACACCTTGTGAGTCTTGCACAACTAGGGTGCCAATTTGAGCGTCAAGTGGCAACATCTCACATTTAGGGCACTTGGCCACAAATCTTTATGTGTTTTTCCATTGAGGTACATTTAAAATTTCCCAAGGCATAAATCACATATTTGGAGGAATTTTGGATACCTTGTCACATTCCACTAGCTTCATGCATGAAGAGGTGCTCCCATCCTTTGAGAATATTTTGGAGGATTTCATGGCATAGTCAAGGGTCACATGTATAAAAGAAGAACGCCATAGTCAAGAATATGAAAATTGGAATTTGTATCACGTGGCATAAAGGAGAAGGACATAGGTGAAGAGTACTCCATTTAGAAACATCTAAAAGCTTGTTTATGTCATCTTTCCAAAGAAGAGAAGATACCTTGTGACAAAAGGCCGAAATTTCAAATGGAGGAAGGCTAGGTTAAGGGTTACATTTTCTTCCACACATTCGTGTATTTTAAGGCGTGTTTTGTTGTTCAGTTCACATATTTGGAAGCACAATTGCACAAGTGGAAACATCTCACATTTGGGGCACATGGCTACAAATGTTTATCCATGTTTTCTATTAAGGGTATCTTTCACATTCCCTTAGGCACAAATCAAATATTTGGAGGTATCTTGGATGACTTGTGACATTTCACTAGCTACACACATAAAGAGGAGTTGCCATCATTGAAGAATGTTTTGGAGGGTCTTCATGGCATAGTCAAGGGTCACATTTACAAAAGAAGAATGCCCAATTCAAAAATATGTAAACTATGTTTCCAAGGGATTGTTAGATGTCCCACGCGCTATAACATGTCAAGATGTAAACTATGTTGCTTAGTTGTTTTATGGCCACGGTTGGATGTGAGCCTTGACTTGGTAACTTGTAACTTGTTAAGTGGGATAAGTTGAAATTGGACATGAGTAGCTTGAGACGAGTTATCTTCAATTCTTAGGTGAACAAGGGACATTATAGTTGTAGTAACCATAACTTGGTTGGGTTTTCAAGTCCCAAAAAAAGTAAGGGTAGTTGTGAGGGCATGATAATTAAGGAGTGTCAAGGCATGCCAAGGAATGAAAAGGTGTGCTAACACATGCTAGATAGTGTCGATGCATGTTGGGGAGTGTTAGGGAGTGCTATAACATCACAAGGGAGAAATAGGTCAAAATGCATGGAAATGAATGAATAAGAGCGTGTGCCAATGAGTGCCAATGAATTCCAAGTGTCTCAAGGATAAAGTGTGTTAGGAGAAGGTCAAAATAATACTTGTAGTAGGAAATCCTATGGTTATAATAAGGAGATTAACAAAGTAGTTTAAGACAAAGGGATACTTTGGGTTGGGCACAACATTCTTTTTCCAATGACTTGGTTGGGTTCCCAAGTCGCAAAAAAAGTAAGGCTATCTACAAGGGAATGATAGTTAGGGAGTACCAAGGTATGTCGAGGAATGCTAGGAAGTAATGACACATGTTAGATAGTTCCAAGGCATGATAGTCATGCCAAGATGTGTCAGGTGCTAGGGTATGGTATGAATGCATGCTATGGAGTGTGAGGGTGAAGTGTTAAGGAAACACAAGGGAGCACTAGTTTCAAATGCATGGGAATGAAGTGTTAGTGAGTTCTAGAGATGCTAAGGAGGGAGTGAAAAGGTATGATAGGTAGTTCCAAGGCATGATGGAATGCTAGGTAAGCATACCAATATGTGTCAAGTGTTAACGTGTGCCAATGTATACTAAGGAGTGTTAGGGAGTATCAGGGAAACAGAAGGGAGCACTAGGTCAAAATGCATGGAAATGAATGAATAAGAATGTGTGATAGGGAGTGTTAGTGAGTTCCAGGTGTGATAAGGAGGGAGTGACATGGTATGATAGGTAGCACTAATTCATGCTAGAGTGCCATGGCGACATTCGTCTAAGATGTGTCAAGTGTCAGGGTGTGCCAACATGTGCTAGGAAGTGACGGGGAGTGACAGGGAAACACAAGGGAGAACAAGGTCAAAATGCATGGAAGTGAATGAATAAGAGTGTGTGACAGGGAGTGTCATCGAGTTTCAGGTGTGCTAAGGAGGGAGTGACATGGTATGCTAGGCAGTGCTAAGTCATGTAAAGTGACAAGGTGGCATGCGGCCAAGATGTGTCAAGTGTCAAGGTGTGCCAAAATGTGCTAGCAAGTGTTAGGGAGGGCCAAGGAAACACAAGGGATCACTAGGTAAAATTAATTCATGCAAATGAATGAATAAGAGTTTGTGACATGAAGTGTCTATGAGTTACAGCTGTACTAAGGAGGGAGTGACAAGATATGTTAGGTAGTGCTAAGGCATGCTAGAGGCCAGGGAAACATGAAAAGATGTTCCAGGTACTAGGGTGTGTCAATGCATGCTAAGGAGTGTTATAGAGTGTCAGGGAAACACAAGGGAGTGTTAGTTTCAAAAGCATGGAAATGAATGAATAAGAGTGTGCAATAGGGAGTGTCAACGGGTTCTAGGTGTGCTAAGGAGGGAATGACAAGGTATGCTAGGTAGTGCCAAGGAATTCTAGAGTACCAGGGCAACATGCCAAGATGTCCCAGGTGCCAGAGTGTGCCAATGTGTGCCAGAGAGTGTTAGGGAGTGCCACAGGAACACAAGGGAGAACTAGTTAAAAATGCATGGAAATGAACATATAAGAGTGTGTGATAGGGAGTTTCAGTGAGTTCCAAGTGTGTTAAGGAGGGAGTGACAAGGTTATATGCCAAGTAGTGCCAAGACATGCTAGAGTGCCAAGGCATGTCATGGACTGCTAGGATGTGCTAGGGAGTGCCAAAGCATGCAAAGGAATACATGGGATGCTAACACATGCCACATAGTGCTAAGGGATTGTTAGATGTGCCAAGTGTTATGGCATGTCAAGACGTAAAATATGTTTCTTAGTTGTGTTATGGTCGCGGTTGCACATGAGCTTTGACTTGGTAACTTGTTAAGTGGGATGAGTTGAGATTAGACATAAGTAGCCAAAGATGAGTTATAGGAAGTTCTTAGGTGAACAAGGCATAGTCTAGTTGTAATAACTATAACTTTGTCAAGTTGTAGTCAACGTAGGACTTGGTTGGGTTCCCAAGTCTCAAAAAAAGTAAGGGTAGTTGTGAGGGTATGATAGCTAAGGAATGATAGGGAATGAAAAGTAATGAAAATGCATGCTAACACATGTCAGACAAAGGGAGACTTTGGGTTGGGTTATTTTTCCAATGACTTGGTTGGGTTCCCAAGTCACAAAAAAAGTAAGGCTATCAATGAGGGCATGACAACTAGGGAATGCTAGGAAGTACTAACACATGCTAGATAGTTCCAAGGAATTTTTGGCATGCCAAGTGCTAAGGCATTCCAAGATGTTCTAGGCACCAAGGTATGGATCCAAAACATTCTAGTGAGTGTTAGGGAAACACAAGGGAGCACTAGTTTCAAATGCATGGAAATGAATGAATAAGAGTGTGACAGAGAGTGTTAGCGAGTACTAGGTGTGCTAGTTGTTAGGGAGTGCTAGGATGTGCTAAGGAGTGCCAAGGAATGTAGTGGATGCTAACACGTGCCACATAGTGCCAAGGGATTGTCAAACGTGCCAGGCATTATGGCATGTCAAGATGTAAACTATTTTACTTAGTTGTTTCATGACCACGGTTAGATATGCCCTTGTATTTGTGACATGTTAAGTTGTATGAGTTGAGATTCAAAATGAGTAGCCTAAGATGAGTTATAGGAAGTTCTTAGGTGAACAAGGTGTTGAAAATAATACTGAGAGGGGGGGGTGAATCAGTATTATCTAGTCCTTTTAACAATTCTTCCTTATTTATACTTTGAATTATTTTTGCATATCAGTACCATAAAACAATAAGCATGAACAAGAAAAACAGACAGTCACATCAAAGAACACCAGATATAAGGTGGAAACCCAATGTGGGTGAAAACCACCTGCTGCAATATGTCTCTATCTTCTTTCAAATTAGAAACTCTTACAATGGTCTTGTACTGGTGCAGTCCTTTACCAGTACGCAGGATGCAACCTGCAGAGAGCTACAACTCTCTCTCATTTTCCAGTCTCTCCTGGAAGGGAGCTACAACCCCCTACTTCTTTTCTTTCAAGGACCACTTTTCATAAATTTTCAAACTGGATGCATAAACATCAAATGATCATCAAGTACCAGTAAGTCACCCAGATAACCAGATCCACAATAACAGTAAACTAAACCCA
>APFE030538116.1:3477-26743 GCA_000404065.3 Pinus taeda | reverse complement strand
CTCTAGAACACTATAAATACAGGCCTTGGGCCAGAGGAGGGGAGGTTGAAAGCTGAACATTCCAAAGGGTAGATGCTGCTAGAATTAGGACTTCCATTGTAAACTTGTGAGGAGAGATTACCATCCTTTCTTGTTGCCATATCGGAAGTGGGTGAGCTTGTCAAAGTGGAGGAAATCTCTTGTTGGACCCTGGGAGGAGCTTGCACAACACCAAGGCTCAGGTTGTAATGGTTCCTTTTTTGTTTCCTTAATACAAATAAGTCCATTCTTCTCAATGATTTGTTGTTAATGAATATTTCCATGTATCCTTGTCTAATATGATGAATATGCTTTGTTTATGGAAATCATCAGGTGTTATGTAATCGTTTGACTGTTTAGTGTATGCAGGTCTTAAAGTGAAGGAGGAGCTCATCTGGATCAGCAAAGGCTGGACTGCTACAACAAGCGTTGGATTTGAGGTAGGATCGAACAACACTTGGTTTCTCATAGAATAATGTGTGTTTAGAGAAGGATTGTTCTTGTTTGGTTTGTTTGTCACTAGAGAGTCTTAGACTCCTAGGGAGGTTAGGTTTGTCCGCAAAAATAACTCTTTCCGCATGACAATGCTTTCCTCGCTTGTAGCATTTCTCAGCATTTCCTTTCATAGATCATAGTTTAGACCATTTTAATGCAAAACTCTATTTTTTCCTAAATGCATTCATTTGGTATATTTTCAGTTCCTTTGTAGCAGATCTCTTCCAGCAGTAGTCCAGCTTATCAAAAATCACATCCTCCATCTGATTCATGCCCTACAGGTCTCCCAAACCTCACCTCAATTCTGCCCTAGTTTCCTTCATTTTTCATATAACTTCTTCCTCTCTCCTTGAGCAAACCCAATCATCTTTCTCTCTCCTAGCGGTTCATGGTAGACCTTAGGCACCCTAACACCTCACCCCAACCTTCAACCACCTTTTCCACCCACTCTCACACCCTCAAAATAGCAGAAATTGCTCTTAGCCTCCTCCTGTAAGCCTCTTGTAGCTTCCCTGTTTTCCTCCTGTAGTTTCCCTATGTCCTCCTGTAGTTTTTCCTGTAGGCTTTCTTTTGAAGGCTGAGTGTGGGAAAATCCTCCAAAAGGCCACCTAAGACCTCCTAGGACCCATTCACACCATATTCCATCCTCCCAAGCTCCAAAACCACTCTCCAATGCCACCTGTTCACTGCCACACTCGCACACAATAAATTAGATGCATGTCAAATTCACATAGAAATCCAAAAATATGTTTTTTGCTTATTTACTTCCAGAAATAGCATGGTTAGATTTTTTTTACTTTTTTGAGTAGGTAATGGAATTTCTTTCATGGTTTTCATAGCATTTTTGGCAAAAGTAGAATTAGCTTGTTAAGTAGGGTTTACTAGGTCTTGCTTTACATTCCAGTCTTTCTCCTTTCTACAAGCAGAATAGCTTCTGTAGAATAATCTTTCTCTTCTTTCATCACATATAAAGCTTCTTCTGAAATCTATAGAAGTTGGCTTGAGCTCCTAGTGATCTCACACCAGCTGACCAAGTGACAACCTACAGTGAGAACTAGTACTTGTGCATACAACACCGACACTTCCAAGTTTGTTACGAACTACCGGGTTGATAAAAGTAAAGTTGGAAGCCCACGAGTTGCAGCATTCTTGCTGCAATATTGGCGCTCACCTCTTTTTGGCGTCATTGTTGGGGAAGCATCATAGTATTCTATGATTACTGCTTTCTTCTATTTCCTATTGCAACATTCAGCTAATAGTTTATTTCCGCAAAAGTAGACTAGTCATTTCTTTTCTTTCAATTCTGCATTTCCTTGCTTTCCCTTCCAATTCTACAAATTTCATTTCAGAAAAAGTAGACCAGTCATTTATTTTCTTTCCGTTCCACATTTCCTTGCTTTCCTTTTCAATTCTGCAAATTTCCATTTGATAAGTTCATTTCAGCTAGTTGCAATTTGTTTGATTAATTTCAGCTTCTTTAGGTACTATCAGTGTGGGGAAAAAGAAACAAAAAACGAACCAAAAATATTTCATTTCATGCCTAATAGGAATAGAGATAACTCAGGAAAATATTTGCCCAATACCCCCACTGCTTCACACAACCAACCTTCTCTCTTCTTCAGTGGTTGTGATCAAGAAGAACCCTTAGGTGAACAACCAGACATATTTGAAGAACCTATAGGGGAAGAAGAAGAAGAAAACATTCCTCTGGAGCCAATGGCTGAAAATAGAAATGCTAGGGGAAATGGAGAAAGAATACAGGGTACCTTTCCCATTCGGGAGACTAATGGGGACACCAAAATGAAAAATATAAGTCCTTCAGCCCTACCTCATTTCGATGGTCTGACTACAGAAGATCCTAACACCTTCTTGTTCGAGTTTGCTGTCATCTGCCGAACTTATGACTATGTATAAGACGAGAAAAATATGAAACTGTTCCCTTTTACTCTCAAGGACGCAACATTACACTGGTTCATGGGATTACCTGGAAATAGCATCACAACTTGGGCTCAGATGCAGCAAGCCTTTAACAACAAGTATCAAGACTATTGTAGGTCAAAAGATACTAAAGAATAAATCTTCTGGATGACCATGGGGAGTGATGATTCCCTGGAAGACTACGAAGAGAGGTTCCAGCTCAATTACAAAAGGGCCAGGTGTACACTTGACCCTGAGTCTCTGAAGTTGGTCCTGCTTAGGGGAATCCGGGAAGACCTTTAAGACAACCTCCATCTACTGGTTGGGGGAGATATCTACCAACTACCCTATGAGGACATAAAGATTGTTTTTAGAAACCATTCTAGAGCAGCTAGAAAGAAAGGTAGGGGGATCAACCCATAGCCAGTGCCTCTTCTTCCAATTCATCCATTAAAGGTGAAATTGGAAACATGCTGGAAGACTTCAAGAGTGAGACATTGTAGAATCTTGCCATGCAAATGGATACCTTACATATGAAAAGAAAACAAGAGGAAGCAGAGAGGGCTTTGGCCATTTTTTTCCCTAGATGCACAAGGACACATCCTAGGAATGAGTGCCCATTGAACTCTATAGAGGTTTGTTCAGTCTGTGAAGAAAATCATTGTACAGATAAGTGCCCTTCCTTGCCCAGACTTAAAGTTGTATACCAAGGGGCTGAAGGAGGCACTAAATAGATCTATTACATAAAACAAAGAAGGCCTCATGGACCTAGACCATACCAGCAGGGGATGCAAGGGACATCTTAGGCATAATACAACCCCAACCAAGTCACCTCCACACCTTCTTAGGGCCCCCTTGCTAATCCTTCCTAGTCCATTCCCCCTCCTGGGTCCTTCACATCTCAATATCATGCCCAACTAGCCACGTATTCATTTCAATCCTATGCTCAGCCACAACCTCAGTGGAATGCACCACATCAGGGATGAAGGCCCCAATACAACTCTCTTCCCACTCTTCTGCCTCCACCACCTACCCAACCACAACTGTTACCTTCTGCTCCACCAAGGAAACCCCAAATGCCTGCCCATCTAAATCGAAACCTGAATAACAGCCAAGCTCGACAAGTGTATAGTGGGGAACCATCATGCCCAACTTATACTGTGGAGATTCAAGAAATCAAATTGCAATCTGGGAAAGTTATCCCAGATAGCTAGCCTCCACCCAAAGAGGTTGAGGAAGATAAAGAGGAAAGTGAACCTAAAGCAAATCCACCCTTTCCTGAGAGACTATCCATGACAATCCAGCCTACCCCAGAAGAGACTGAACTCCTGGGAGAATTGAAATACTTATGTGTGAAGATACCACTTCTCCAAGCCATAAAAGATGTGCCTATCTACAATAGGTTGATCAAAGAGAAGTGCTTTAGGCATCCAGGAAGGTGCAAGAGAGATGCCCCAACCATCAAAGTCATGGGACAACTATCTGACTTGATGTTGGGGTAGATAACTTGTCCAAAATATCTAGATCCTGGAATCCCAATAGTTGATGTCCACATCAATCGCACCATGGTCCCACATACCTTGATTGATCTGGGAGCTGCCATTAATGTGATGACAAAGGACACAATGCTCAAACTTTACCTCTAGGGCTCCTTGAGGAAGACCACGACAGTGGTGCAGCTAACAGACTACTCCACCGTGACCCTTGAAGGGATTGTGGAAGATGTGATGGTCTCCATTGATTCTTGGGAGTACCTTGCTAATTTCTTGGTTCTCCAGCCAAATGCAAAGCTCACTGGGTATCCTCTCATTCTGGGGAGACCCTGGTTGGCCACAACTGATGCCTACATCATCTGCTAGGCTGGGAACATGACCATAAAGAATGGGCATATGTCCAAGTCGTTAACCCTATATCCTCCTACCCAACCCTTGCTAGAACATGACCTACCTCTCTAGTTGGAGGAGGAGGATGAGGATGAAGTTTATTCTGCACCACTTTGTGCATTAGAAATCACAATGGGGGGAAACCGCAAGATGAGTATGATGTGATTGAATATTTGATTCAGAATCCACCTCCCAAAGTATCACCATTAGAAGAAATAGTAAGGGAAACCCAAAACAACCCCTCAACTGGTCTCTGTGTGGCCAACCCTACTTCTCTCTGTGTCAAAAATATAGAGTTCAGCCTAGGAAGAACATTGAAAATCAATCCATCCCTATCTCCTTCCTAGGAAAAGGAGCTACGCAGCCTACTGAGAAAACATCTAGATGTCTTCAGTAGGAGTTATAAGGAGATGAAGGGAGTGCACCCTTCAGTATGTACTCATCATATATACATCAAGGAATATTGCAAGCCAGTTAGGCAGCGTCAAATGAGGATGAACCCAACACTTAAAGATATTGTTAAGGAAGAACTGTAGAAATTTCTTGATGCAGCATTCATCTATACCATTTCTAACAGTGAATGGGTCTCTCCTTTGGTGCTAGTGCCAAAGAAAAATGGTAAGTGGAGAGTCTGTGTTGACTATCAGGAATTGAACAAAGCCACTAAAAAGGACCACTTTCCTTTACCTTTCATAGATCAAGTGTTAGACGGTTTGGTAGGGAAAATGTTTTTCTCCTTCCTAGATGGGTTTAGCGAGTACAATCAGATTTAAATCAACCTAGAAGACCAAGATAAGACCACTTTCACTTGTCTGTAGGGTACCTTTACATACCGGGTCCTTCCTTTTGGTTTGTGCAATGATCTAGCCACTTTCCAAAGAGCGGTATTGAGTATATTTTCTGAACTAGTTCATGATGCAGTAGAAATATACATGGATGATTTTACTCCTTATGGCTCTGACTTTCAGGAAGCTTTATCTAATCTAGGAAAAGTTTTGGATAAGTGTATCGAGATGAAACTATCCCTCAGTTCGGAAAAATGTGAATTCTTGATCACTGAAGGGACCATGCTAGGTCATGCAATATATCAACAAGGACTACAGGTGGACCCCAACAAAATTACCATCATCCAAAGGATCCTGCCTCCTCAAAAGGTGAGAGATGTCAAAAGTTTCCTAGGCTTAGCTGGATATTACAGGAGGTTCATTAAAGACTTAAGCAACATAGCCTCTCCTTTGTTTAGCCTCTTAGGAAAAGACGTTGAGTTCATATGGTTGGAAAACTATCAAGAAGCCCTAGATACCTTGAAGAGCAAGCTAGTGACTGCCCCAATTCTCAGAGGCCCAAACTGGGCCCTACCCTTTCACATTCACATAGATGCCTCGAACAAAGCAATAGGAGTAGCCTTAGGACAAAATGATGAAAAGTTACCTTATGCCATATACTTTATAAGCAAAAACTTGTCAAAGGTAGAGTTAAACTATATAGTGACTGAGAAGGAACTCCTAGCTGTCATGCATTCCTTAAACAAATTCAGACATTATATCACAAGCTATCAAACCTTTGTGCACATTGATCATGCTACAATTAGATATTTAATTAACAAACCAGATGTAAATGCTTGCATTATTATATGGTTGCTTTTACTACAGCAGTTTGATTTGATCATTATTGATAAGCCTAGTAAAGAGAATGTTGTTGTTGACTTTTTGTCTCGAGAAAATTTGCCTACAGGTGAAGAAGGAATGGTGGATGACCAAATGCCAGATGAACATCTTTTTTCTATATCAGTACTCTCTCCATGGTTTGCTGATATAGCAAACTACTTGGATTCATCAAAGTTCCTACCACACCTATCCTCAAAAGAGAAAAGAAAGATAGTAAGGAAAAGCACCCCTTTCACCTGGATTGGAGGCAATCTCTTCAAACTTGGCCCAGATTAGATCTTGAGAAGATGTGTCAGGGAAGAGGAAGTCTTTGACATCATCCTGACCTATCATGACGGGACTTGTGGAGGTCATTTTGCAACAAAAAGAACTGCCTTCAAGATATTGCAAGTAGGCTACTACTGGCCTACTCTTCATCAAGATGTGAGGAGATACACGAGCTAGTGTTATCAATGTTAGAGGATGGGGAAACCCAGTCTAAAGGATGAAATGCCCATGCAACCTCAAGTGACCTTTGAGCCATTTGAAAAGTGGGGCATGGACTTTGTGGGGCCTATCAAGCCCCTTCAAAGTAGAAGTAGTACATCATTGTGTGCACCGACTACCTGACAAAGTTGGAAGAGACAAAAGTAATCAAAGTAGCAATAGAAGAAAAAGTAGTTGAGTTTTTGAGAGAAAACATATTCTACAAATTCGGGTATCTGAGAGAGTTGGTCACAGACCAAGGCAGTCAGTTCACTTCCAGCCTGATTGAGAACTACTCGCACATCATAAGATCAAACACAATACTTCCACCCCTTACCATCCACAAGCCAACGCGCAAGTGGAGGTCACTAACAGATCATTGGAAGGGATCCTAACTAAGGTAGTGAGTAGCAGTAGAAAAGACTGGGTAGACAGATTAGTTGAGGCCACTTAGGCCTACAACACAACATGGAAGACCACCACAGGGTTCACACCCTATGAACTGGTCTATGGGAACAAGGCTTTGCTGTCAATAGAGTTTGAATTCAATACCCTAAGGATGGTAGCTCAGCCGGACCTAGACTTTAGCGATGCATAGAAAGAGAGATTACTTCAGCTCAATGGATTGGATGAATACAGATTGTAGGCCCTTCTCCATACAGAGGTAGTTCAGCTTCAGAGAAAGATATGGCATGACAAAAATATCAAGGAGAAGCAATTCCAAGAGAGAGATTGGGCACTACTCTATGGTTCAAGATAAAAAGATTTCAAAGGCAAGCTGAGGAAAAGATGGATGGGACACTACACTATGGAGAAATGTAATGATAATGTTTCAATTCTGATTAGAACCATTGATGATGAAGCCATCCCCATGCTTGTCAATGGACATCGGTTGAAAGTCTACAAGAAACCCCTCTCCAAGTGAGAGTTTATTGAAGATTTGAATAAAATAGTGATGCTAGTGGAGCATGTCTTAGCTTCCACTTCACCCACTCACTAAAGACAAGAAAAAATAAAAAAATAAGGGCTCAAGTGAAAACCTCCATGAGGCACTTGAGTCCCATCATTGGGTTGAAAACCTCTTGTGTGGCGGCCCAGTGATGTCAAAAAAAAGGGAGAAAAAATAATAAGATCCCTGGGTGAAAACCTCCCTTGGAGGTGCCCAAGGCAGGAAATTAGGGTGAAAACCTCTCTGAGGTGCCCCAATTGTTTAAAAAAAAAAAAATGTAGAAAAATGAATTTTTATTGCATTGCAGGTTTGCGAGATGACTACAGGGAGCAGATGAAGGTGCCAAGCGAACCCTGACATTCACACCAGCACCCATCTCACCTTCTCCACACCTTCCTGCATCATATTTGGCATCTCTTTCACCCCTCTATACTTTTTTTTTCCAAAACTGTGTTTTCTATAGGAAGCTCTATGTTTTCTACAGGAGGCTCCTGTAGGAATTACGGAGAGCCAAAAATGTCTACAGAAGGCAGTTTGAGGGACCAATAGAGCTTCATGAGGAACTTATCATCCATCTTACCACCTTCAAGCCTCCTTGCTACAATTTCCAAGCATGGATCACACCCCCAAATATCATTTCTTTTCCAATCCAAGAAAAAAACAGTTTTCCAATATTGGAAAAAAAAAAAAAGGGAAAAGGCACCAATAACCTTACCTGAAGCTTACCTATCATCCCTCCATCATTCATTGCACCTCTGGCATCGTTCTCGAGCTCCAAGCATAGGAGAAAGCTGAAGTTTCAAGGGGAGAAGCAGCTACAGGAGCTCCTATAGGAATTCGTGTAGCAGCTGATCCAATAGAAGTCCAACCCCAACAACAAGAGAGTGCACATCTGTAGGTTGAAAAGACACATGCATCTCAGCTCCAGAAAAGGAAGAACCTACAAAAACACACAACAACACATCAGCAAGCAGGGACAACATGCATGAAGAGGAATGAAGGCATGCAGCAGAGAAATCAATAGCACTTCACAACCAATACACTCGGATCACAGGTAAGTAACTAAGTCACCCCTCTATTTGCATTTGTGTAATTAGAGAACATATGAAGGCAACGAGATGGTTGAGATTGAATGAGGGAAAGGTGGCTAGTTAACTTGGCCACCTTCATTTAGTTGACTCCACTCATCCAAGATGCCACCCACATGTGCGCACAGTCAACTCCAACAAAAGATGCCAAGGACAGGTAGTGCGAGGAAGTGTGAACTCCGATGCAATAATGAGGGATTATTATGAGGAAGGGGCCATGATGAAAAAGTAGGTGGGGACCAATGATCCAAATATGGCCAACGTACACCTTGCCAACTCAGCACTCATAACCGAAAATATCTATAAAGGGTAATAAGCACTCCTCCCTGAGCATTCTCACCACCTTTTCTTCATCCTCTACTCGTAAATCAGCCACAACAGTCTTCTTGTTCCCTCACAGCCTCGTAACCACCATCCTCCATCTATTTCCTCCCTATATTATCTCTTGGTGTTTTCTACAGTAGCACCTCCAGGAAATCTACATGAGCAACTATAAGAAATCTACAGGAGGGACAACAGGCTTCTACAGGAGGGACAATGAGCCATTTTGAAGGGAGAAAACACGGTTTTTGACACGAAATTCAGTATGAAGAGGTATGGTTCATGCATGCCCCCTATTTAATATCAATATATGAAAGAAGTGGTCTCCATCTGAGGATGAAATAAGTCTTTAGGAGGGCAGAAAATACATACAAATTTTCTTTTTATTTAAAAAAAACACTGTCTCTGTTTTTATTTTTCTCAAAACTCTTTGTCTCCACCTCTATATTTGGGTTTTAAAAAAGTACAGGTAGTATGACAGGAGGGTTTATGAGAAAAGATCCCACTAACTCCACTAGGCTCCATGCACATCCTCAAGTAGTGGACATATTCACAAGGGCAAACTAGATGAATTTCTTTGAGAAATTCTGAGGGTTTGATGAGGAGATTTCCCAAGAATTTTCTCTCTCTCTGGTCCCTCACACAAGAACACATGCCACTGTAACCATTAGAGGCTTCTCCATCAAAATAACCCCAGAATTCATCACTAGGGTCACTACCCTTCCTCTTGGGATGCCTTGGAGTAAAGATGAAAAACCAATTGGCGAGGCTGCCAAGAAGAAACTTTTCCAAAATAATGAAACCCCTGTTGAAGATAAAAATGGAATCAGAAGGACTAGTATACCATATCCCTGGGATAAGGTTAGCTACCAAATAATCAAATACATTTCTTGTGAGGGGAGGCACAAAATTGTCTATGGTTATCATTTCAGAATCCTCCATGACTTGAGGTATGGCATGGATACCCCAACACCTAAAAAGATCAGTATCCCTTACTTTCTCCTTCAGTCCCTCATTGACTCCAGCACCAAGGTACAAGCAGGAAATTCAGGGCAGTTAGCTCACCATGGCTTAATCAAAATCCTAGTAGAGGAAGCCCTTCATACCTTTACACTCCTTATAGCATGGGAAGTTTTCTGAAATATGACAGCTGAGGATGACAGAAAGGCATTAACCTATGATGTTAGCCCTACTGGGAATGAGGAGGAAGAATAGCAAGGATGAGAAGATGAAGCCAGTGGTGACAGAACAGAGCAAGAAAGGAAGGAGGAAGGAAAAGAATTGGAGGAGGGAAAAGTTGAGGATACAAGAAAAGAGAGAGAAGAAGGAGCAAAAGGGGTAGAGAAGGCAGAGCAAGGAGAAGAGTCCCTTGAGACTTTGGAAAGGGAAGTAGAAGATTCCCTCACTACCCTCAGTACACCAATCAAACCAAAGCAGAAGAGGAAAAGATAGACCTCCATGTATTTAAGGGAAAAGAATAGCACAAGAATTAAAACAGGAAAACCTCAACCCTCTTCAAAAGTTCCCATTACAATTTAAGATTCTCCATCTGCCAAGGTGGAAGAATCTCCTTCCAAGACACCTATAACATATGAAAGGGGAACTCCAAGATCTTCTACATGGAAGGGAAAGGAAGTGCTAAAGGACCCAAAACCAGACCTACAGGAGGCTAAGACAGTCCTACAGGAGACACTATCTAAACTACAGGAGACCCAAAAGCTTGAGGAAATGATAGAAGGACAACCAAAGGTGAAGGAGGAAGCAAAAGAGCTACAAGAACCTGACCCCCAGCCTAGTATTTCATCCTATTACAATCTCCTTGAGGGAGGCAGGATAATGCCATAGAAATTTGCAATTCCAATGTATTTTGAATTAGAGAAAGAAAGAGTGAGAACGCATAGGTGGGTGCAGATAGCCAAATCCAAGGGAGATGAGGATGTTGGCCATATGGAGAATAAACTCAAGGAAATGGGCAGAGAATTGAGTGTTCTCAGAGACAAAGAAGCCATTACAAGAAACCAACTTGAAACTGACAATGAATTACTAAGGAGGCAGCTGCAACAAAAAGAGACTCAGCTGGCATACATGGCTAGCTTATCCATGGAAGCATTATAGTGTAGAACACCAACCAAATCTTATGGCCTCTATATGAAGGACTAATGGCTTCAGTTCCAAATAAAGAATTTGGCACAAAGAGGCACAATGCCTTTCCAGGACTATAAGTAGTTCATGGATCTGTGTGGCCAAAGCACCTCAAACGATAAAGCAAAAATGGTAGAGTTCTACTTACACAATATGGCCCTCACAAACATGAATGTGTGGGACCCCAATGCCAAGCTAGGGGACTTGCAATTAATGGCAGTGGCCTCATGGATGAACCATTAAGAATTAAGGGCAGCAGAAATAAAAAGATTAATGATAAAAGAGCAGAATGAACCATTAATGATAAGATCTGAGCCATCATATCCTATGACACTCATCAGCACACACAAATTGCTTGCCAATGACCCTAAGATTTCCCCTAAGTATCTATCCAATTAGGCACAAGCCATTGCACACTTTGAAGATATGCAAAGGCTACTTGGGGATGACTATGTGCATGCATGCATGAGGAGATAGAACACGTTACCTCACAATTTGCAGATCAGGGAATATCATTCCCCCATGAGGCTGAGGGAGGCATTAAAAAGAGTGCCAATGTACAAGCACTCCATGGAAACATTGAAGGTCAATTGGATTGGCCTCAAACTAAGTCCTCCACTCCTATTAGGCATGTTGGAAGGCAGAAGAGAAGAAGAAGAGGAGGAGCAGTGGAAGGACATAGACAGGAACATAGGATTTTATGGAACACATGAATAGACCACGTCGAAAGCCTCAGATGCTAGGGAGGCCACCAGGGCCATAAAAGATGAGGAGCTTGACTAGGTTTCTCAGAGGATGAGCAACACCTTCAGTAGGGGGTGATGATGAGACTCATAAATGGGTAATTATATGGGCTCATTTTACCTCCTAACCTAGTCAAATCAACCATTCTCTTAGCTTATTGTATGATTTTCTAATTATATTTATGCTTATAGAGTGAGTTGAGTTAGTTCTTATGCCATGTGGTCTAACATGTATTTAATGTAGATTATTGATGGATTTTGAGGTCAAAGTCAAGGATCTAGTGGTGACATGGTAGCAATTACTCAAAGTGGACAAAGGAGAGGACTTATAGGAGGGAATCCCCCTCATTTATGACTCCTCACTTCGAATTCCCCTTCATTCAGCTTGAAGTAGAAGCAACCAAATCATGCACTAGAAGGCAGCCGAGCAAGTGGAGGATGACTGATAGTTATCTTGCGTTTTGGGAGCCAAGCTCCTTGATTTTGAGGAAGCTATTGGTAGCTTCAGATGTATAAGTAGAGAGGTCTATGACCTCACTAGGGTCGGATTTTTTTCTTATATAAACTCTGCTCAAATTTCGAGCTTATTATTTTGTGACAGTTTTATGTAACCTTGCTATTTTTTTTATAATGAAGATGGAATCCTCTTTGATCTAGCACTGAGTTACGTCAGAGGGCTGAAGCTCTTGGGTTAGGGCCCAATCCAAGCAGCCAAGCTTCTTTTTACTTGTATTTGTATGTTTACTTTAGTTTGTAGATTAATTTGTTGTTAGATGTATTTCTTTTATGGTTAAGAATAGGTTGCTTTTGATGATTTAGTAGTTTGCTTCCATTTGTGCTTTCTGTAGTAGGTTAAACCATGATAAAAAAGATTCAAAAGGATAGAAATAGTGCCTTGACCTCTCTTACTCCCTCTGGGACCATGATCTGAGGCAAAGACCCTCTTGCTTCCCCAAAAGCACAGATTTTCCTCATTCATAGGACTTCTAGTGTTTGCAGCTTTTTATTAGGTTAATAGTCCAGTTTTGTTTTGTCTTAGACCTTCCTTATCATGTTCACTTCTTGATTTACAATAGTCCTTTTTCATGCTTTCCTCGCTTGCAACATTTCTCAGCATTTCCTTTCATAGATCATAGTTTAGACCATTTTAATGCAAAACTCTGTTTTTCGTAAATGCACTCATTTCATTTGTTGCTTGATTCTCTTGGTTGACTGTCAGTTCCTTTGTAGCAAATCTCTTCCAGTAGTAGGCCAGCTTATCAGCAATCACATCCTCCATCTGATCCATGCAATATAGGTCTCCCAAACCTCACCTCAATTTTTCCCTAGTTTCCTGCATTTTTCATAGAACTTCTTCCTCTCTCCTTGAGCAAACCCAATCATATTTCTCTCTCCTGGCGGTTCATGGTAGACCTTAGGTGCCCTAACACCTCACCCCAACCTTCATCCACCTTTTCCACCCACTCTCACACCGTCAAAATAGAGGAAATTTCTCTCTTCCTCCTCGTGTAGGCCTCTTGTAGTTTCCCTGTTTTCCTTCTATAGTTTCCCTATGTCCTCTTGTAGCTTTTCCTGTAGGCTTTCTTTTGAAGGCCGAGTGTGGGAAAATCCTCTAGAAGGCCACCTAAGACCTCCTTGGACCCATCCACACCATCTTCCATCCTCCCAAGCTCCAAAACCACCCTCCAACGCTACTTGTTCACTACCACACTCACACACAATAAATTAGATGCATGTCAAATTCACATAAAAACACATAAAAATCCAAAAATATGTTTTTTGTTTATTTACTTCCAGAAATAGCATGGTTGGATGTTGTTTACTTTCTTTAGTAGGTAATGGCATTTCTTTCATGGTTTTCATAGTGTTTTTGGCAAAAGTAGAATTAGCTTGTTATGTAGGGTTTACTAGGTCTTGTTTTACATTCCAGTTCTTTTCCTTTCTGCAATTAGAATAGCTTCTGTAGAATAATATTTCTTTTCTTTCATCACATATAAAGCTTCTTCTGAAATCTATAGAAGTTGGCTTGAACTCCTAGTGATCTCGCGCCGGCTAACCAAGTGACAACCTGCAGTGAGAACTAGTACTTGTGCATACAGCACCGGCACTTCCAAGTTTGTTACAAACTATCGGGTTAATAAAAGTAAAGTTGGCAGCCCAGGAGTTGCAGCATTCTAGATGCAATACTAGCACTCACCACATATCCAAATAGAATTCAAAATAATTTGTTTATATCATGTGACTCTAAGTTGCATTCACACGCATGATAAAATGTGTACCAGGAGGAAATTTCTACTGTGGTGGGGCATGGAGCTGCGTCCATATTTCAACTAAAACTTATAAAGGAAATTCTTTCAACCATGTATAGTTGTAGTTGTGGGAAGTCCCATTACCTAAAATGAGAAATAAAGACTTTGTTAACGAAGGACTACTCATGGACAATGGGGAGTCCTGGGCTTACCAGCAACACATCGTTGCCTCTGCTTTCAACACCGAATATCTTAGGGTGATACACACACTCGTAACAAATCCTCATTATCAATGTTAAACAAACGCTCTCCCATGTTAAATGAATCCTCATTCACTATCTGCTCAACTTATTTCTACCTAGATCCAGTAGGTGATATGGTGAATCATTTACTGGGGGCATTGGAGCCTAATATTTCCGTTCGATCCTTCGATATGTATCCCTTATAGATTGTTTCTCTCCCATCTGATGAGAACCTCTTAGAAGCCATGGCCTCTTGGAAGTCATGATCAAGGTCTTTTGGGTAGAGTTCATTTTCTTGTGTTAAGGTCAATACAAAATGAGAAAAAGTGTCAAAGCAAAGTTCCTTTCCTTGTGTCAATCTCGTTAAAAAATGAAACAAGGTCTTGTTGTAGTGGTTACAACCATCGTCCAAATTTTTGCCTTTGCTTCATTTTGGAGCCTCCCTCCTAAAATCACAACAACTCATATGAAAATGACCCAGGTACTTGTGATTTAATTGAGCTTTATCCTTTTCATGTTGGCTTGTGTTTTCTTAATTTACTTACTATCAAACCCACAAGCCGATATCTTGGCTTGGTCAAAGTGACCAAAAGAAATAGAAGATGGAGGTTGAAGAGATGAGACCATGAGATAGCCATCAATCTTGTAGTCCAAATCTGCGTAGAAATCTAGAACATGTGGGGTGGGAGGAGGTGGTTGTTCGATAGGTGGATTCACAACTTCTCACACCTCATCTTGCGGAGCTAGAGTTGTTTGATGAGAGGAGGATGGAGAGTCACTTGTGAAAACAACCTTTCCCATATCATATTTAGAAGCTATAACACCGAATTATGTTGGGAGGGCCTTGAAATATTCCAACTCATGTGGATTGTTAGATATGTGAAGAAAATACTTAAATCTTTTGGTGAGAAATTCCCAATCAACTTCATCTTCTAGAAACTAAAAACAAAGATGATAGAAGTGTTGATAAAACTACATAATAAATTCATTAGGTGCTTTTCGTAATTTAAAACTTTTGTGATTAAGTGCTTTACGATCATAACGAAATAAATCGTGGCCTAACTGTTTGATAATGTGATTGAAAGAGTGAATAGAGGTTGCGGGAAATGTGAGGCACCATTTCTTAACATGCCTTTCAAATGTGTAACTGAACAACCCACAAACAATGTCGTCCAAGGGGACTTCTTCCTATCACAGAAACCCAAAAAGGAAACTTTGTGTCTTAACATGGTTATTTTTCCTTCACCATAATATTTAAGTTGTGACAAGTCATCTATGACATCCTCTGAAACTTTGAAATCATGAGTGTGAGAAAAACATGTCAGGGTTGAGATTGTGATGTAAGTCATCAATGATATGTAGAGATTCAAAATGGATTTTGAGGGATCAACTTGTCATCTGACCCTCCTAGTGCCATAAATGTTGACGATGCTAGACCTGCCAACATTCAAGGGGATCTTCCTAGTAAGAATTCCCAACTAGACCTCAAACTATATGGAGTAGGAGTCCTAACATTGGGTGGTAATGTAGTGCCTTGACTACGGTAGCATGTAGAGATACGTATAATGACTCTCGTCGAAAGCAAGTGTGTGACCTTGCAGTGAGTCAATTTTGATGCATGGGGGTTCTAATACATGGAGGGGAAAAGGAAGTGTGTCCCTTAGAACCCTATAATAGTATGCATCTTGAAAGGAACACATGAGTGGAATGACATCACAAGTTGGAAGCGGAATAGTCTACAAACCAAAGTGACGGGTTCATCCAACAACACACCTTCAACAAGATTCATACAATTGTATACAAAATAGTACATAAGAAAATGTGTAAGTTAAACAACATACATTTCTAGAGCAACCAAAATAGTCCAACTACAGTAACAACATATGCATGAAAACATGATGGCTTAGTTATATTATTATTAATTGAAAGTTTCATCCATATGTACACCATTGACAGCCACTAGCCCCAATAGTGGAACATTATAGACAACACCAACTACTCCTCCAAAGAAGTATACTCACTCTAAGTTGTGGAGAAGCCAAGGCTCATCAAAATACTCCCAAGCCTTCTATAAGCCTAAGCCTAGCCAAAATATTGGCTCCCAAAATCCCCTTCTATGAGTTATGAGGTTCTATTTATAAAAAAGGGTGGGGTGACCCTTGACACTCCCCTTTGTTACCCTTTGACTACCCTCATGACTCTTCAACTTGCTTTACAAATAAATCATTACATTACATAGTGATTATTCACATTCCACTAATGACACTTGGAATTTCAATTACAAAATATTTACAAATAATATACATTTTCCACATGTACCCATGTAAGAAAAAGTAGGCTAGAGACATCCTAACAAGACAAAACACTATGACTTCGAAGTTTGGGGAAAGAACAACTCGACAACCTCCACTTGGTGCTTTTTAGTCACATGCCAAGCTTGGAGCTACATGATGGTGTCCCCAAACTACTTGATGTTGTCTCCATGGTCTAGGTGTTGGGAACAGGATCCCCCAAGGATAGTTTTGGGGCTAAAAGCCCATGCTCTGGGTCAACATTTTGTAATAAAGTTGTAAAGTATCCGCATTTTGTGGTCACAGAGTGTGAAGGTGTCATGAGTCATAAAGGGTTATCTGCTCTAAGTAGTGGAGATGAGTCATAGTGGCAGAAGATGTCTTGAGTGATAAGGAGAGAAGTCTAAGTTTCGAGTCTTAGTGTAGGTAGAGGCTCTACAACTGAGTTCATATAGGCCTAGGGTAGAAGTTCACAACTGAGTGCGCAGACCCCTGCAACTATGTATGCAGGGCGGATAGAATCTGTAATCATTTGAAGATATCAATAAAGAAAAGCATTCTACAAATTTTATGGCTTATTTCCTATTAATGCATCTTGTCATATTGTGTATGAATTTCATTTATAATGTCTATGTGATGCGTGAATGTATGTAATTATGTTAGATAATTGAACACAATTAAGGAAATCTATTTACGTGGCGCTAACTGTGGTTGTTTAATAAGATAAGTAAGACACTTAAGGCTAACTTGGAAACCTGGTCTATATGCTGCTTTAGCAGCGTGAAAGTACCTAAACCATAGGTTAGGGCTACACAAAGGCCAATTGTACCCCTTCACGAAGGTATTGAAGGGCAGAATAAAGGGCTATGCAGACAGAGCCCTAGAACCTAACGACTTGGGTGAAAGCAGGAATAGGAGGAATAAACCGACATCACGACCATCTCAGGGTGCAGAAACTCACTTCCAGCATCCCCCCATACTGCTACGTCTGATACTTTGGTCCGCACTTCGTGGGTTGATGCCGAAAGGGCCAATAGTGTAGGGATTTGTTTGGCTAACTAATGCTGAACCTGGGTCAAGCCCCACCAAGCCAACAAATGGTTCCATTGCCAAGACCGAAATCTCCATAAAAGATGTGTGATGTCATATCACTAGAATCCAACTAAGAGAGAGATCATAGACTAGTTGGATAGGAAGATCCACGAATTCACAGCGCAGGAGAACATAAATCTGTGATTGACAAAGGAATAGTGGCTGGACAGGTAGCTATATACAAAGATCCACGAGATCCTTTCATGTTCCTTTCTGGTTGAGCTATACGATTGGATTGTGAAGCCAACACATAGCCAAGGATCCTATTGTCTGGACCCCAGAGTTAGTACAGAGATTAAAAGCCTCTAAGGATAAGATTGTTTGCACTATCAATCATTAGCTTGATTGCATCATAGGAGGATTTTTGATTGAATTCACGGTCGATACCTTAGTCAGCTACAGCGAGGTGGAGCGGTGCTTTTTCAAAGGTCCGCGAAGTAAGTACTTGAAAACTTTGAATACCTGGATTAAAATGTTATTGTGTAAAAAGCGGGTTATGCAAATACCTTGATGTTTGGAGCTACGCGAAGCAGAAAAACTTACAGGAACGAAGGAAGAAAGGGTCTTGAATATAGTCCATTAATTTCACCTTCATGAGGTGATGAAGAGGGAGTTGCCCAGGCTTCTCCACAAAGTGCTATTCAGTTAATAAGACAAGGATTCCCACGACTCCCACCTCCACCCACACCACCTCCAACTTCACCACCATCACCTATGACTTCACCCGTACCACCTCCACCTCCATCACAGTTCAACATGGTGAATTCTGTGAAGCTGAATTTGTTCAAAGGCTTGGAAAATGAGGACCTACACCAGTTTTGGTTCATTGTGTAAGCTGTGTGGGAAGCTCACAGATGATCACATGAAGAAGGAAACATTGGTTAGTGCTCTACAGGATAGTGTGCTAACCTGGTACACTAAATACTCTAATGATAACCTAAACTTTGGAGTAGCAAACATCCAAACCACGTTGAACAAAGAATTCAGTAGGCCTAAATCTGAACCACAGTCAATTGTAGAGTTTAAGGAAACTGCGATGAAACTAGGAAAGACACATTGGGAATTAGATGAGAGATTGAAGTGTAAAATCGATGAATCTAATATGAACTTAACAGATTGACAACACTGGAAATGGTTCGTGGCTTCGCTCCTGCCACACGTGAGGGTTGCCCTGTCCCAACAAAATATAATGACTCAAGTAGAGGCCTTGGAGATTGTGATGAGACTACATGAAACACTGATGCAAGATCTGAATCTGGGGTTTTAGCAGATCCATGTACAATTGCAAAATCTTTGCATTGAATGCAGAGCTTGAAGCATGACAGGACAATTCGATCAAAGGTGTGCAAAGAGGTATGATGCCTGAAATGCAAGGGTTAGGGGCATGACACAGACCATTGCCTAGTCTTTGTGAGCTACATTGCAGGAGGAGGACCGATGCCTTTGAGGCCGGATGCCCAAGCAGGACCGATAACTGTCAGGTAGAAGGAAAACATACGAAAGATAACTGTCATTTGTTGCAGAAGTTTGTAAAAACCCCACAACAACTGTTCTGCAACTTCTGTAGGTCGGTAGGGCATGATGAGCACAGCTGCAGAAGTTATGAATTGATGATGGATAGAACACCCGCCTATAGGGTTTAGGCAGAAACACATCCCCCTGACCAGAGCACAGGGATGGTGTGGATAGGCTTTCATGGGTGCGGATGAGGCCAAGGTGGAGGAGGACCTAGCAGAGGTCGGGGACAGCTAATTTGCTACAATTGCAGAGGACTAGGACACTATGCTCACGATTACACTAACCTAACGCATCCGTCATGCAAATATTTCACTCTGTTTGATCATGATATGGAGAACTGTCCTATGCTAATAGCGAGGATACACGACAAAGGGGCGCTACCACTTCAACCAACTCAGAACCTACAGATGATGAGGTCTGAGCCTCATGAAGAGGATCCGATGTGAATATAGTACTTCGAAGTGGAATTGCTACAGGGGATGATAAGGGAAAACAACTCGAAGAAAGCGCATGGGTTTGCAAAGCCCCGGTGAAGGAGGCTGAATTCGACTTGGAGTGCGCACGTGAAACATTCATGGAAGCAAAGAAGAGCTTCGCTGAGGCCTCCACCTTAAGAAGCAAGGATAAGCCTGATCAAGAGATGGACCCTTCTATGCTTACAACCTTCCTAGAGACTTGCATGAAGTTGCTACCCGATAGCAAGGTAGTGAAGGGATTACATGAGCTTATAAATAGATGCGCCAGAAACACTCCAGGTGAACAGTGCATGTACGAAAAATTGGTAAGCATAAAACAAGGACAGGACAAGAAATGAGACTGACTGTGCAGATAGGAGAGTATGAAATGGATTAGGTTATTTTGTACTTGGGGTCAGATGCAAACGTCCTACCGAAGCAGACTTGGGAATAGATGAGGAGTGCCATGCTACAATGGTCTCTGATTCAGTTAAGGATGGAAAATCAATAGAAGATCATCCCCATGGGGTGACTGCAAGGGGTGACTATAGATATTGAAGGCACGAGTGCGCTAGCTGACTTTGAAGTAATAGAAATTATGGATTATAACAACCCCTACCCTACGCTCCTTGGCATTGATTGGGCTACTAATATGAATGGTGTAATCAACCTGAAGAAGCGAAAAATGATATTTGAGAAGAAATCGCTCCGCATAATAGTGCCCCTAGATCCTATTGAAGGATCACGCTATACTAAAGCAGTCCGCGATTATGAGAGCGATGACGATGTGGATTGTATCTATAAGATAATAGCATGAGATCAAGATTGGGTGAATCCAATAGTAGATGGAAAAATTACATGGGATCGCGAGAGTTCCTTCACCTTGGACTCTGATGAAGAACCAAAGCGATGGAAGAATCGGTTACATGAAGTAACTACGCTAAGCTATAACATGATGACCTAGTTGCTATGCTGTGTTTCGTCTGAGGTAATAAATATACCCACTTATGATGGATTGAATGATGTATATATATTTTTGGATGGATTTGAGAGGGAGGTACCAGAAAAGTAGCGCTTCTAGGCTTTGGACTGAGCACTGCGCGCTACGCCCGCAAGATGGTGGGGTAGGCACAAGGGTAGCTTTGATGATTGGTGCGAATGTAGGAGGATGATGATAACACACTTTGGGAAGCCAAATGTATGAATGGTAGACAAATATGATGGGCAAGATGATCTGCACACGCACTTCGCCAAATGGGCTCAGGCTTATGGAGAGAAGACCCAACCTGAATGGGTGAACTTGTTTTGTCACACCATGGATGTCATCCCGATGAATTGGTACTACAGAGCTTCGGCATGGTATAGGTGAATGGGATATTCTACATGAAGGATTCATAATGACATTCAACTTTGACGACAGGTTTGACTATATTGACAAAGCGCTACAAGAAGTGAAAGCAATGATATTTAGGATACCGTAGTATCCTTTGGACCTGATTCAACCCGATTGGACCACTCAGCTAAGTCATGTGCTGGAATGCTATAACATGACTACTGAAGAAGAAAATGAGGATATGCAAAAGATTAACATCCTTGAAATAGAGGGTCACCGCAAGGTTGAAGGACCGCAAATTGAAAACCCTGATACCACTATGCCACTAAAAACGAAACAGGTAAATATTCGTACGAAGGCAGAGCCCAAATTTGCAAATATTGGAGACTACTGGGATGATGCAATGATGGATAAGGTCACTGAATTGCTCCATGAATACCAAGATTTGTTCCCTACCAAGTCTATGGATCTAAAAGGGATAATCGAGGACCTAGGTGTTATGGATATCACGTTAAAGCCTAACGTGAAGCTGGTTGAGGAAATACCTTACCATCTTAATCCGAAGTATAAGGAGAAGGTCTACTAAGAGCTACACAAGATGCTCGTGGCAGGCATCATTGAGCCTACAGAAGAATCTGATTGGGTAAGCCCAATGGTGGTACAAGAGAAGAAGCAGAAGGATGAAATAAGGATATGCATAGATCTCATGAAGTTGAATGACACTTGTGTACATGATCCTTTCCCGACTCCGTTCATTGATGAAGTGTTGGACAATGTAGGTGGCCAAGAAGCTTATTCCTTCACTGATGGATTCTCTGGGTACCATTAGATCAAAATCATGCCAGAGGATAGGAGTAAGACAACCTTCGCGACTGAGTGGGGGTGTTTTCAGTACACTGTAATGCCTTTTTGATTGAAGAATGCACCTATGATTTTTTCATGCGTAGTCATTGCGACATTCAAGGAATTTATTCATAGGTTCTTGGAAGTTTACTTTGATGAATGGACTATGTTTGGGCTAGTGAAATTCCATGTCGCCAGTTTACACTTGATGCTAGATACTTGTCGAAGATACCAAATCGCGCTAAATCTAAAGAAGTTCCTGTTTTGTATTCCTTTTGGGACCCTCCTGGGTTATGTGGTTTGTAGGCAGGGACTAATGGTAGATCTATGATCCGGATTTAAACAGGAACGCAAAAAATTACAGAGATAACCATATACACAAAGATGCAGCGGAAATAATACTTCATTTCATTAATGGAAAATACTGAAACATGCTTACAATCAGAAATGGAAATAAACTAGCTAGGGCGATGGTAGCTTATCTCTGAGAAGAGATGTGATGGCTACATGCCTCTGAACTGTGTTACAATGAGGCTCGAAGGCCTATTTATTGTTGAGAAACAATGAAAAACCCTTAACATTCCAAAACCTAACCCTAGGAGATGAAACGCCAAACTGTGGGCCCCGTTTGGGGGTAAGTTGGTACATCAACTTCCCGGGGTCGTAACTTTAGCATATGATCTCCGTTTGACGCGTACAATAGCTCATTAGAAAGATCTATTCGAGCACTATCATTGTTGGAACGAGCAAAATCGGTCCATTGCATGGACGATGTTGCCCCTGGATTCCCCAAAAAAAGTCGTTTAGGGCCTCAAAACGGCTCCGGAAGTTTAGGACCCGAAAAACTGTTAAAAATAGTAAGTTGTGCTACAATTAAGCAAACTGAAAATGCTGAGAAAGACAATGGTGGGGGTCCAGGTGGACTTGGTAGGTGGCCACCAATATCCACCTGGATCATTCCTCCCCCCTTAGGAAGCAATGGTCCTCATTGCGTTGAGCTCCTCCATGAGATGAGGAAACTTCTGCTAAACCTGTTCCCTGGTGAACCACTTGCCCTGCTGAAGGAGTTGGCCTTCTTTGACAACTCGATACAGTTGGATATTCTGTTGGCAAGTGTTATTGATCTGTGTGTCCATGATCCGATCAGTTGCAGCTTCTTCCATGCAATTTGGATTTAATTCTGTGGGCTGGAGCTGTTCTGCAATGTAGGATGTGTCTAGCAATGGTGGAAAGTATGGCCGAAGGCGGTCCACATTGAACACTGGGTGCAGGCCAAGGAATGGGGGAATGCTGAGCTCAAATGCATTGTCTCCCATAGCCTTAGTAATGGCATAAGGACCATATCAGAGTGGTCTCAATTTCCGATAGGCTCCAGTAAGGCGTTCCTTTTGCAAATGCAACCAGACTTTGTCGCCCACCTGAAACTTGTGTGGCACCCGATGTTGATCATGTCGCTGCTTGTACTTGGCATTTGATTTCTCAAGAATGTCATGACCTGCTGGAAAATATGTTGGATGCACTCAATGAAGCTGGTGGCCTTATCTGTTTCGGACTG
>APFE030538113.1:0-11177 GCA_000404065.3 Pinus taeda | reverse complement strand
TCCCAGATAGTTTCATGACTTGAAGAGATCATGAAATGATCTCTAAAGGGACCAGCGCAGGTAGGCCCATATAAGGGTGTTCTATAGAGTAGTTGAGTCCATGCTAGGGTGCTTTGTAGAGCACTTCGTCCCTCTTTGACCTCCGCTGGGCGAGATTGAGCGAAATTCACATAGGTTTTGGGGAATATTCTTATCTTTTGGAGTCATATAGAACTTTCCCTTGCTTATCAACTCCTATGAGCTCTAAAATGAATGAGGAATGAGTTCAGATTCATCCTATCCTCTCATCCCTTCCTCCATGGAACTAATTCTATGTATCGAAGGCCATTCAATACCCCCATTTATGACATAACCTCCTTCATCTTCCTATAAATTGAGCACTCATCTAAGTGATCAAGGGGTTGGACTATGTTGAATTGTAAGTAGATTATGTTGCTATGAGAATTGACTTTGAGACAAGTATTGTTATGCTACAAGTTTTTCATGCTTTTGATGTGATGTGGATGGGATCCAAGCTAGAAGAGTGACTTCAAATCAGATTTGATGGTTGTAATTCCTTATCTATTTAATAAATTATTTGAACCTTTTTCCCATATTCTTATCTTGTTATATGACGCTTATATGTGTGAATGTATCTGATTCCATTTACATGTATTCAATAGATCTTTTTATTTGATTGGTTCTTTATCTTATGTTTGTGTTTACAGGTACTTCTCAAGCATGGTAAGTACGGGAAGGAGCGATAGGATCAATACAAAGGAGACAAGAGGAAATCGGAACTAGAAGTAGGTCTTCTCATCTTCTTTTACTTATATATTGCTTATAAGAAAAGGCTAAAGTTCTTTAAACTATTGTTCTAGATATGGCTACTTATCTAGGGAATTAGTATTATCTGTAGATGCCAAATTCTCTGAAACTCTTTGGTGTCTCATAAGTAGAATATTTGGGCCATATTGTTATAAAGTATGGCATATAAGTGGACCATAATAAAATTGAAGCTAAGAAGGAATGGCCCCATCCTACAAGTCTTAAAAGTACATACAATTTCTACTCTTGAGAGTTCATTTATAATTAAGGAAAATTTGTTGTTCCCCTCACTGCCTCGCTTAAGAAAGATGCTTTTAGTTGTAATGCAAGCATACATCATGCTTTCCAAGAATTGAAGGATGTTGTGTGTCTAAAACCCACCCTCGTTTGACACTTGTGTGGCAGTGTTGGTCCAAGGACTGGGATGTTTGCACGATGAATTGAAGGGATTCCATGAAGGGGGGTTCTTGTGGAGCTTAAGTTGAAAGGAGCTTTTGGAAAATGATGTAGATGCAGAGAGGTCGAGCACGCAGGCGTCCCAACCCACAAATATGATCATTTTTGCAAATTCGAACACCATTTCAAAGCTTCCATGGTTGCTAATATTTTGATGAATAACATGTTCAAACTCCATGATATATCACAATCATCACAACTATGATGCCATATAACAAAAAATGAGTTTAAACTTATCATTGTGTATAAGAAATATAAACTTAACTTATATAGATTTCTTAATTTTACCAATTTTTTTAATTTACTTTAATATATTGTTCATTTGTGGGGGTCCTTTTGGGAGCTTTTGGCTTGAAAGGAAGTGGTATTGGAGGTGGAATTATGTTGTGGGGTCTGGTGACTCTGGGTGTGTGGGAAGCTTTGTGCGTTATGGGTATGTTATGCCTTCAATTTTGGGAACAAAGAGGAGTTAGGAAGATCGAGGTTGAAGTGGGGTATGGGCTTGATGCGTGTGTGACAGTGTTGATCCAAGGACTGGGATGTTTGCACAATGAATTGGAGGGAGTCCATGAAGGAGGGTTCCTATGGAGCTTAATTTGAAAGGATGCTTTGGCAAAAGATGCATAAGAGGAGAGGTCGAGCACGTAGAGGTGTCGACCCTTGAGGTGTGAAGTGATGCATCCGGGCGACTAGTGGGATCTGAGGCAGAGAAGTAAACTGGTAGGACTTGTCTCCTCGTAGGGTGGACCTTCCTCTAGTCATATTAGTCAGATGATTGAACCACTGGCACACGATAAGAATGTTGCTACACAAACGAGCAGGCCTTGTGAATAGGCAAAAGCTAGAGGGCACCACAACATCTTGGGACAAAGGCCCTATGTCCAAAGGTGTTGTTGTGCTCTTTAGTTTTTGCCTCTATATGAGGCCTACAAGTTTGTGCAACAACAAGGAATGAAAATCATAATGAATTCATATCTTTCATGAATGATTTACAACATAACCAATGACAAATACTTGATAGATTGGATTCTGTTTGACACAGGTAGAAGTAGATTCCAGATAGGCAGGATCTATTGGATAAATTTCGTCTACTATAGGTTGAATGCATGAGATAAACTAGTTTTATCTTGCTTTGGTCTATGTATTTCATCATTATCTCCAAGCCATCAAGTCTGGTCGGAATGAGGTTGGAGACATTTTGACTGAGAACCAACCACAATGTAATATTTTGAGCACATACCTTTTCGATATCATTTATTTAATTATATTATAAAAATTAAGTATTATTTAACTAATTGGAAAAATATCACTAAATTTATAAATTATTCACTCAAACACATTATAATGTATTCTTAATACATTATAAAGTTGATATAAAATAATAAACATTAAAATGCATTCACAAACAAATAAATATGACAAGACTATAAAAAATCAATATAGATCCATCGAAGTTTGGAATCTACCAAACATAACAAGGGAACAAATCTCTCAAGATGTAATCCTCTTTTCAAGTGAAAATTTTGAATGTTGCATATGAAAAGATTTTGATATCTTTTAAATTCAAAATTAAGATAAATTTTCCATTTATTTGTATAGAAATATATGCATTTGATATTTTTATTTGACATATTTTATAAACATTTTAATGTATTATATTATATATATATATATATTAATTGAAAAAACAAGTTTTTCTTAGTTTCACTCCTTCACGAGAAAGAATTTGAACATTGAATGGAATAATTTACAATTTACATTGAATGGGAAACTAAACTATCCCTTATGAACTATTAACAAGGCCGCATAGCTAAGCCGTTTAGTTCAATTATTGAACTTTTTTTATATATATTTTCGAACATGTGAAGGGGTTTAATGCAAATTAATTCACACTTCAATGGCATTAAAGCCTTTCAAACCCTTCCCAACCCATTAAATATGACCTGGAATTAGTCTTGTCCAAATACCAAGCAGTTTTTGAAAAGATTGTTCAAGAATTTTTAGCTATGGGTTGAACATGTGAAGGGGTTTAATGCAAATTAATTCACACTTCAATGGCATTAAAGCCTTTCAAACCCCTCCCAACCCATTAAGTATGACCTGGAATTAGTCTTGTCCAAATACCAAGCAGTTTTTGAAAAGATTGTTCAAGAATTTTTAGCTATGGGTTGCATCAGTCCTAGCACTAGTAGTTGTTCCTCCCTTATTGTCATTGTACTAAAAATATAAGAAACTTGGTGCATGTGTCCTGATTTTCATGCTCTTACTATAATCACTATCGAGCATAAATTCTCTTTCCAACCATTGATGATGTCTTGGATGAACCCAGAGGTGCTCAATAGTATTTCTTACTTTATATAGTAATTCTATAATTGCATTATTTTAAAAATTGAAATTGAATATAAACTGTAAAATGTAAAATAATTAAATAAAAATTTGAAATACAAAATAATTAAATAAAACAAAAGCTAAAAATAAACAACATTTTGAAATTTTGAATTAAAAAATAAAAATAAAAATTTGCAAAACATTTAATATGTATTTAGCCACACTTAGTTTTAGTTGAAAACCTTATCACTTTTACTTAAAAATCTGTGGTTGACAATGGACAAAACTAGTTTTAGTTGAAAACCTTATCACTTTTACTTAAAAATCTGTGGTTGACAATGGACAAAAGTCACTGTTTAGAAGAAGTGTATTGCTTGCTTGGAAAACTTCTGAAACTATTTATAGCATCGCCAATGTACATGCACATTTTTACTAATTTTGGCATGTTTTGGGCTTAGATTTGATCACTTCTGGCATTAATTTATTCCATGCAAACTATGAGTGGGCTTGTGGTAATTCTGCGGATAATGTCATAGAGCCTAGTGATAATGTACAATTAGTGATAAATAAATTCTAAGAAATATTCATATAGCCTTCCCATTATTAAGCTGGGAGGATGCAAAAGTCTGAATTTGTTGAGATTATTTTTGTTATAGTTCAACCCAAAATAATATACTAAATAAAATTATTAATATGTTTTCATTTAATTTAATAATACAAAAGCTTTAATATTCTGAGCATTGCAATTAAATTTCACTTCTAATGATTAAATAAAAAGTCTATTAAATAAATATAGTATTAAATATTAATAGAATATATATTCTTGATTACAGTATATTTAAGAAACCAGGAAATTGACTTGGCATGGCATTACATGGTAGGTAGGGAAAGACAAAATAGATCGTGCATACAGAAGAGTCCAGTGAATTGACTTCACATCGCATGGCAGGGAAAGACTAAATAGATCATGCTTACACAAGAGTCCAAGAAAACAAGCAATAGTAGGATGGTGGTGTTGCTCATAATAATCATGTTGTTTCATGGTGGAAAGAATGCCGGCAGCATTAAAGAGTAGAAATGAAATGTTGGGTGGAAAAACCAATACAGAATTATCATTTGTACAGAGACATGAATAAAAACGAGAGCGAGCACACTCATGAATTGGCACACTGGCCGTCTTGGGGAGATGTGACAAAATAGCCTGTTCAGACCTATCAATCCAATTGGCTGGGGAAACAGAATTATATTAAAATCAATTTTCATTTTCATTTATTTTTTTAAACTATATAAATAAATCATATATTTTATTATTATTAATTTTTATTTAACTTTTCACTTCACTTCACTTCCACATTTGTCTCACCATCAAAATAAAATAAAATTCATAAATAAAACTAATTATTATTACAGTATGTAGCCATTGTTTGACGTGCAGGGAAGGACCCTCCTACAGCTCTGTTGTTGTTTGCAAAATCACTTCTCCCTATACTATTTTTGCTTTGCTCTTATATATACTCGACGATCATTGATTAGAATAGGAGATGCCTGTATAGCAGCTTGTGCCGAAACTGCTTCTTTAAACTCCACAAACCCATAACAGGCTTGGGCTCCTGGCCTATTCCTAACTTGGACGCCAGAAGGCTTTATTGCGCCAAACTTTTTCATCTCTTCCTCAAGTTGGGAAGGGGTAATGGCTCCCAAGATTCTTCGAATGTATCTACATTTGATTTACCATAAAAATGACATCACATGTCCACTACCAACCGATATGCTTTTCTTAAAAACTTGGTCTTGTAGAGTCAATCAACTCTCATCCAAAATTTGCTAGGGTCTTTCCACCATGTATTTAAGATATCCTAGTTAGCTAAGGCAAAATATTCATACCATTTTGTTATGAGAGCTACCCGATAGTTAGGGAATTTGCAATACTCAGCAATGCAACGATGTATGTATATGTCTATGTCTATGTATAGTATGTATATATGTTGCCAAAGATATGTCGTTACTGTCTTGAATGGTCATATCCTTTACATCAATTATTTTATGATCCACTCAATGGTTTCTACAAATGGGAGAATTGTGGGATGCGATGCTATATTTTGTAACCAATATATCTTCACATTTTGATACACTTCAACATCATCCTCATCCCCGAGAATTTATTTGCGTGCAAATAGATAATATATACCTGAGAAAGTTATTGACATGGATTTATCATTGCAACATGGTGTATCTATATAGATTGGGGTTGAGATTATAGAACATTCTTCTACCCCTTCTTCAACACCTTCAACAATCTCTTTACGTGGTCTCCTCTTAAGTGGGGCCATCTCTGTTGTTGATGAGGAAACACAGAGGCACTCCAAATCTACTATACTTGACATTTCAAAGATGTTCATTATGATAAACAACATTAGAAAGTTAAAGTCAATTCAGTGCATAACACAAAGGGATAGTTATGTGTATAATTGGTCATTACATTGTTGTGTAAGGAAACCTTGCAAACTATAGGAAATGGATGTCCCACGAAGACTGTGCACTAAGGGTATAGTCTATGGTGATGTGATCGAGAGTTGTGGTGTTGGGCATGTAGATAACATCATTACATAGGGAAGAAGGTGAGTCTATAAAAGGGGGTTGTGCCATAGTAAAAAGAGAAAGGTGGACAATGACGATGCTATGATTGTAGTAGCTAGGTTTTAGGCCTATGCCATTGTGTTGGAGAGACAGGTAGCATATAGAGGGAGTTTGGGCTAATGTGCAAGGATGAATGAGCATGTTGAGGTGAAGATTGCGATGCAACCAACAATAGTAGAGATACACAAGTAGTCGTTGTGCACTAAAGTGGGGTAAATTAAGGTTGGTGTTATTTTTCTTGTTCATTTAGTTAAACCTATCTTTAGACAACGATCTCTTTAAAAGAGCATCTAGCAGTTTTACGAGGGTTGGCAAGCAGGAAGGAAAGAATAGTGATCCTAAAAGTTTCAAAAACTATGTTTATCACTGCTTTGAACTATTTTATATGTGTATTTTTGAAATATTGATTTATATTTTAATATTGACCTTCATTCCATGAGTTTATGTGTTATTGATATGTAATTCTATTGTTGTGGCTGAACTTGTTTATGGTAATGGTCAGGGCCCACCACCAACCTTAGTGAATTTGTAATCCATTTGAGTTAGAGCAGGAATAATTGTGTGGTGATATAACATACCTGTAGTATGATGTTTGAGTGTGATTGTAGTTAATCAATTTTTATAGTTTTGAATGATTTGATTTTTAGATTTACGTTTCAAATCAATTCTTGTTCTTTAGATTTATAATTTTCTGTTGAGGCATTGAATTGATAGTTTGAAGGATGGAGCATTATCAATGAACAACTCTTGGATTTTGGCTTGTATATTTTATGGTTTGAACTGAAGTTAAATTTGGATTGAAATGGTTGGCTCAAAATTTCTAAATGGTTGAGCCTCAACATTCACCGCAAGATCAAGGATGGAGAGGAAACCCTTATGGGAAAGTTTATCAGTCCCAAATTCCAACAACCTCATATATCTATTATCAACCACAATACCCACCTTATGTGCCATAGACACCTAATGTGCCTTAGTACTAGCAAGGTTACAACCCACCCTATCCCACACAGTAGCAACCCTCATTACCATTACCACCCCTACCATCACATCCACTACCATTACCTCAAAATGTTAATCCATCTTCATAGCAGATCAAACAATCATTTGACTTGAACCCTCCATGACCAACAAAACTGCCTACACAACCTATATCTAATCCTATTAATAAACCTCCTTAGCCCATGGAAAACATAGAATTACAATCTTTTCCCCCCTATGTTATTACTTACTTTCCTATAAATGAAATTCAACGTAGATCTGGGAAAGTGATTAATATGAACAAATATGCAATGGTCATACAAGGGGAGGATCCTCAAATAGAATCTGACAACAAATAGGATGAACATAAACAAATAGAAACAAAAAATAATGGTGTGACAAGAGAACCACATTAAACATTGGAACCACCTTTTCTAGAGAGACTACTTGTAAAGAAAGTTGAGGTACCTGTGGAATATGATCTTCATTCTGAATTGAGTAATTTTTGTATAAAGATCCCTTTATTACAAACCACTAAAGACATACCTATCTACACTAACATCATTAGGGGTATTTGTATTAATAAACATACGATGAAGAAGACTAACAACCAAACCATTAAAGTAGTTAGTGTTGAAAATGCATCAACAAAATCCTAAATTATTGTTTTCCTTGAATTAAATTAGGAATAAAATTGTAATTCCATGTCACAAGACAGCTTGTATTAGTTAACTAAGTTAGTTTGAATTAGTTGTCTCAATCAATTCGAGTTGAGGGTCTAACTTCAGTCATGTAGAGTGTCTCCTACATTATTGGAGCCCGATTGATTTTATTTTGAGTTGTAATTAATTAATTTAGTTGCTCTGTTAAAGTCAGTTAAACTAGTTCCAACTGATGGAAGAACTAATAGGAGGTCAGAAGGTGGGGTGGTGCTTCATGTGGTCAACTAGATAATTGATTATTCAGTCATAAACAACTCATGCATGTCAGATATGAGAGTTACCCAGTTAATATTGGACTTCAGGGACAATGTACTATCAGTTATATAATCATCTGAATTGTAAAGGTGGTACATGAATTTAGACGAAGGCCTATGAGGATTGCACAATTCCAATTAAGGAATTTCCCTAATTAATAGGGTCTAATTCCCAAGGAAACAACACAAGGACATATGGACTTGGGCAAGACAAAATTTGGTTAAGTGTTTTCCTGGGCTTGTCTAGGAAGCTCTGAGATAGATAGAGATAGTGAAAAGGTTGCTTAGGCTTGAGCAAAGCATTGTAATCGTCTCATACTTTCAGAATAATGAAATATACGAATAGCAAGGGTTTTTAGTTGTGGATTTCCCAAGGAAACCATTATGCAATGTGTTGATTGAATTATTTCTCTTGTATGCCTTATGATTTCACGATCATTTAATTGTTTCCGTTGATGAGTAGAGTAGATTCAAGTCTTTTGTTTTAGCATATTACATAAGCAGTTTGAATCTACAATGAATTTCTACATGGTATAAGAGCATAAATCACTCTAGAATAGGATAATAGGAGTTTGTCATTTGCAAGTGAAACCGAATTTTCATTATCATTCATAGTGAGCTGGATGTTGTTCTACAGATTTAGACTCAAATATGCCCTTGAGGGTAGTTCGAACTATATTTCTTGGAAGGATAGGATGGAGGCAGTGTTGGAAGACAACGAGCTTAAGGAATTCATAAACAAAGACATTCCTAAGCCTCCAACAACTATTGCTCAAGATCTTTCAAGGTAGAGAAAACGTGTTGCAAAGGAAAATAAGGATTATCCTAGAAAGAGTTTAAGATCATATTGTCTCGAGCCTCCATGGTAAGGAGACTCCATATGCAATGTGGAAGGCCTTGATAGACCTATTTCAAAACAAAAATGACCACATGAAGTTGGCACTGAAGGAAAAGCTTAGGAAAATCAAGATGGAGAAGGGCGACACAATACCAAAATAGTTGGCCAAGTTCACCCGATGTCAGGATGAGCTTGGAAGTGTTGGTGTTACAATTGTTGAAGATGAACTAGTCAGCCTAGCACTTCCATGCTTTCCCAAGACCTATCAAAAATACTAGGATTTGGTAAGTGAGAGGGAGAAATTACTAGAGTGGGAGCATTTGTGGTAACATGTGGCACACTTCAAGATCTTTGGTTCATCAGTTTACTGTCACGTTACCCAGGATGCAAGGAAAAATATAGAACCAACAACTGAGTTGGGCATATTTGTGGGGTACACTGATACACCTGAAAACTATCGAGTGTGCCTTCCATATCAAACGATGACAGTGGTTCATAGAGATGTGAATTTTGATGAAAAGAAGACCATCAGATGTTCCCTTGAGAGGGAGCTTTAGTTACATGTAGATGAGGAGCTTTTAGCTCCAAAGGAAGAACCTCGGGATGATGTGGAGCAACCAAATTCATAAGATAAGATATTGGAAGCACCCACTCATGTAGGGACTTCGAAAGATGGAAGGAAGCTCATGAGAGAGGATCACAGATTGATACATGCTATTAGAGAGAATGTGGGATGACCCACATCACATCACAGACATAGGAGGTCACCAGATTGGTACACTGGATACATAGCTCTAATGAGAAAGAGTGTAGAGATTGAGCCATCCTCATTCAAGGAAGAAGTGCAACAACCAGTATGGTTTGATTCCACGGTAGAGGAGTATGACTCCATTTTCAAAAATGATGTTTGGGATGTAGTCCCAAGATCATCAGACAAGTCAGTGGTGAGTTCCATATGGATTTACAAGGTAAAGAAAGCAATAGATGGGAGTGTGGAGAAACAAAAGGAAATATTTGTGGCCAGAGGGTTCTCTCAGGTGGAGGGAATTGATTATGAGGATACCTTTCCTCCAGTAGAAAGGTACTCTTCAATCAGACCTATTCTATCACTTTTAGTGCAAATGGGATGGAAGATACATTATATGGATGTGAAGACAACATTCCTCAATGGAGTGATTGAGGAAGAGGTGTACATTGAAAAACAGGAAGGATTTTAGACCTTCAACAGAGATTTGCATGTGTGTAGACTTAAGAGAGCATTGTATGGATTGAAAAAAGAACCCCGTTCTTCGTAGACTGGCATTGATAATTATTTCACCGGGTTGGGATTCACCAAAAGTGAAGTAGATGCGAACCTTTACCATATTGTGGTTGAAGGTAAATTGTTGATTATAGTAGTATATGTCGATGATTTAATTATAACAAGTGATGAGAAGCTGGTAAAATCTTGCAAAGCAGATCTTGAAAGATAATTCGAGATGAAGGACCTGTGGCTTGTGCATTATTTCCTTGGTATGGAAGTATGGCAAGGAGATGATGAACTGTTTGTCTCTCAGGGAAATTTTTCCAATTAGATATTGAAGAAGTTCCACATGGAGAGCAACAAACCCGTTGAGATTCCTTTATCATATGATTGGTTGAAGGACAACGTTACTTCATGTGAAGTAGTGGAGCCTACTATCTACAGGTGGCTTGTGGGTTCACCTATGTATTTGGTTAACACAAGACCAGAAATATATTTTGCAGTTAACCAACTTAGTAAAGAAACGGTTAAGTCAACCAAACTTTATTGGAAGGTAGCTAAACATGTGTTAAGATACCTCAGAGGAACCACTTAGTTTGGTATTTGGTACAGATGGATATAGGGAGTGAAGCTTCTAGGCTTCACATATGCATATTGGATAGGGAGTCCATCCGACAAGAAAAGCACATTAGGGGGAATCTTCAGTATTAGGTCAGCAACAACTTCTTGCTACAACAGGAAGTTGAGATCAGTTTCACTCAGTTCAGCATAAGCATGGTACATGGATTCTATTCAAGCAAATTGTGAGGCTATCTAGATGAGGAAGATCCTTGTTGGGTTATTTTGAACTCTTATTTAGCGCATTTCAGACTCTCTAAAATTGAAATTCAAATAGGAAGTAACTACTCCATGCC
>APFE030538100.1:0-16836 GCA_000404065.3 Pinus taeda | reverse complement strand
CGCGCAACTCTGTAAAGAGCGCGAGGACATGCTATCTAGATCCTTAATCCTTACTATGCTATTATGATAGAACTTGACTTAATTATGTGTACCCAATAACCTTATTAACCATTCAACATTTATAACAAGTGTGTGCAATCATAAAGCTGCAAAGAGATGCATGAATACAACAGAAGCATAAACACGCAGATCTACTAGCAGATGCATAATATTCTAGAATAAACTTATATTTTATTAATCCTCTATTCAAATACAGTCCCAACTCTGCCCTGCACACTCAACTGCAATGGTTCGTGGACATAGCTATAGACTCTACCAGGTCTCTGCGCACACAGCTACAGAGCCTCTTACTACTACTACAACCCAAGACTCAGACTTATAGACCCAGAGCTAATTCATCATTCAAGAACATCATATCACTTAAGATTGCCCTTACACTTAGAGCCTTGCTATATTTATACAATCCCATGGTCTGCGAACCATGGGTAGGCCGACAAATTCTATATTTAATTACATTATTTTAGGGAGGATAGCCCTAGACTCTCGCACTGCGCGCCCACATTTTGCGGGGTCTTTACATTGCATTGACCAAAACGCGGGCTTTAAGCCCCAAAAACCCACTATGGGGGGATCCATTGCCCAACAATCTCCTGCCCCCTCGTCTTTCTTCTCTTCTACCATGGGAGGCCGTCGGGATTTGCAAGGCTAGTCTTGCAAAGGTTCGACCAGTTCGAGCCTTAACTCCTTATATCCCAACCTCATTAGGGACATGCAAAGAAAAACAAATCAAGAGTAGATCGCTCTGATAACACTGATCTGAACTTAAACAGGAATGAAAAAAATTATACATATAACCATAAATATAAATATGCAACAGAAATAACACTTTATTTCATTAATATTAAATATTGAAATATGCTTACAAACAAAATGGAAATAAGACTAGCTTGGGCGATGGTAGCTTATCTCTAAGAAGAGATGTGGTGGCTACATGCCTCTGGACTATGTTATAAGGAGACTCGAAGGCCTATTTATTATTAAGAAACAATGGAAAACCTTAAACATCCAAAAACCTAACCCTAGGAGATGAAGCGCCAAAACTATGGGCCCCGTTTGGGTAAATTGGTACATAAAATTCCTGGGGTCGTAACTTTGGCATATGATCTTTGTTTGATGCACACAATACCTCGTTAGAAATATCTGTCCATGGATTACAACTTATGAGTGGCAAACAATGGTCCACAATGCATGATGGCCCCATTGTTCCTAAAAAAAAAAATTGTTTAGGGCCTCAAAATGACCTTGGAAGTTCAAGACCCCAAAAATAGTAAATTGTGCTACAGTTAAGGAAACTGAAAAATTGAAAGACAGAGTCATGGGAGTCCAAGTGGAATAGGTGGGTGGCCACCAACATCTACCTGGATCATCTACACCCAAACTTTGATGCCCTAAATCGATTCCTTCATTTAATAACATATGGATTTTTTCAAGACTCAAATAAAGCTAAGTTGCTTGACATCTGCAAAGAACTTTGTCCAAATTTTCTAAGGGTTCTTCAAAAGTATTACCATAGACTATAAAATCATCCATGTACACTTCTACACAATCATGGATTAGATTATAGAAGAGACCTAAAATTTCTTTTGAAAAGTGGCAAGAGCATTACATAATCCAAAAGGTACTATTTTGTAAGAATATGTTCCCCATGGACAAGTAAATGCCATCTTATATTGATCTTCTAATGCAATTTGTAATTTATTGTATCAACTAAAAATACCAAGAAAAGATAAATATTTATTTCCTGCTAAGGTATCTAAAACTTGATCAATGAAGGGTAGAGGGAAATGATCTTTCAAAGTAGCTTTGTTCAATTGTCTATATTATATGAAGAATCACCACTTAGCTTTATTTTTAGGCACAATTACTAATGGTGATAATCCACTCTCTATCAAAAATTGGATATATGAAATTTACATTTAACAATTTTTGTAATTCCTCTACAATTTCTCTTAACATAGGATTCATGCACCTTTAAGGTTTCATGATAGGCCTAAGATCTTCTTGTATATAATTGTGATGCATACATGTATTAGGTTATGCCTTGCATATCAATGTATTCCCATGCAAATGTAGGAGCATAATTTTGTAGCATTTGTATTAACTACAATTGTTGAGGATTTTCCACACTATAATGAATATTTATGTTTTCCATGAAGGAATCTCTACAAAAGTATTGTCAGATTCTGCATTAGAATTACGTGGTAGCATGGAACCCCATAGTAAAATATTTTCCATAATGCATTTTTCTTGAAAAAGATTGACAAAAATATGAGTATAATAAACCCACCCTCGAAGATATTAAGAAATTCATAATTATTAAAGAAATTTGTAATTTGACTTTTGAAAGTCATGGTTTATGAGACTATTAACATAGGTTTCACTATTTCATCATCATTTGTATCATCAATCCATTCAATATCTTCTAATTCAATAATTGTTCTTGCAGGAGGGTATACTGTAAATATGTTTGTTGCATTTCCATTAGAAATAGTCATATCTCCATATCAAAAACTAATAAATGCATCAACCATCGCTAATCATGGCTTTCCTAAAATTAGTAGATGACCTCCCAAGTTGGTTTTAGGTGTTAAAATCATGAAATCAATTGGGTACTCCCATGAATCTAATGAAACAAGAATATCTTTTAATAGACATTTTGGTTTAATAGTAGGTATCTTTGCTAACTATGAGACAGTTGGTGTATACTAAAGATTGTTTAATTGTACTTCATCCATTGTTCCTTCTGTCACTAAATTTATTGTTGCTCCTAATTCTATGAGTGTGTTTAAAATTAAGACATTATTGATGTAAATTTTTACAATTGGAATTTCTGGATCAAGATATTTTTCTATATAATGTGTTCCCATCATTATATCTACTAATCTACCAATATGATGCACTTGTGTGGTTCTTTCATTTCTCTTTTGGGACATAGTTCCTTTATCTACTTTAACATACTTAGGAATATCTTTTGTTGATTGAAGTAAAGGTATATGAATTCAAACACTCCTCAATTCACCCAACATATCAAAATCGGATGGTATTAATTGATGTTCTACATCTAATTAGTTCTCCATATGTAATCTTTTTGGAAAAGGATGATCTTTAGATATAGAGGGTTGATTTACAAGAGGGATATAAGAAGTTTGTATTATTTTTTCATCATCTATTACTGTATCAAGAATTTCTTCCTCATATTTCTCTTCAATGATAATTGGGGATTATTTATTACATACCCTTCCTAATCTAAGAAGAATGTCATTTGTACCTATAGGGGTAATCATGTAAGTTGGAAACTTATGTATTTTCAATGTTTTAAGGAAGTTGAGATACTTTATTATTTGGATTTAGGATGGGTTGTGTAGGTAGTTGGTTACGTCTCTAAGGAGATTATTTAGAAAGCAATTCTAACTGTTGTGGTTGTGGATTGTGTGTTTGCAGAGGAGCTTGGTAAGATTGTTGAGGTTGAGAAGGATATTAGGGATAACATGGCAGATATTGAGGATATTACTATGGATAATAAGGAAAATTTGGCATACCTCCATAATAATTCCCTCACTATCCTTGTCACTGAGGTTGGTTTTGGTTTTTTTTGTTGCCATGGTTGCCAAGGTAAAGAGGTATTCCAACTATGTTGTGTGTACTGCTAATATGGATTATATTGTTGAGTAGGATCTTTGGTAATGCCCGATTGTCATCATTTCTATGGTCTTCTTTATGTGACATAACAAAGCTACTCTACCATCTCATTTAGTCCATTGACCTCTTAATATACTACATTTACTTTTGGTAAGGATGGGTAATCATTTGTTGCATAATTTTCTGCGCATATTACACAAATTTCAATGATATCTAAAGGACATTCATTTAAAGGATGTTTTTTTCTACATTTTTGACGAAAAAATTATAAGATTGCACTTTATAATTTTTGCTTATTATGGATTTATAATGGATCTAACAAGAATATAAGTTCTAAAACTTTAAAATAAATTACCCAATTCAACTCTACTAACTCCACCAGTTGTTGATTTAGTTATCCTAGAGATGTTGGGATCTATGGGTCCCTTACCATATTTGGATCTTCCTCCTGAAATATGTTTGTATAATTCACAAATATCTACAAAATTTAGTTGAGATATGTCTCCTTTTCCCGTTAGATTCAAAAGATCTATCAAATCATCTCTAATTCCTCTAAATAAAATAATTTTTAAGTATCAAGACTTATACTGTGTTTTTTAGTTATTTTGACATTATAGAAATATATTTTGACATAATCCTCAAGAGATTCATCTTATTTTTTATTCATTTTAAAAAAATTATCTTTAAGATCATGATTTATGCAGTAGTCTTCATACTTTTCGAGAAAAATTTGATGCATTTCATCCCAAGTTCTAACAAAATTTTATCCTAATCCCATGAACCATTGTAAAATACCATATTTAATAGTAGCAATAAAAAAAAATATTTTTTGAGCATCTAATGAGTAATCATAGCTTCAACACAATACCTCAAATTTGAAGAGAAAATTTTCAAGGTATTCGGTTCTTAACCCATGAAAATTTGTTAAAAAATAGGGTGAATTATTTCTCATGTTCACATTAGTTGTTGTATCCTAAACAGGGAAGCTAAATTCTCCTTCCTCATCTTATTTTTGATGTACTTTTATTCTTCCATTTCCTCCAAATCATGTTCTAGTTCCAGCAACTATCCTAGTCCCTAGTCTTTCTTCTCCTATCCCTTCTCACCTGTTGTCATCCATTGATGGTTCTAATGTATGATAATATGTAAGTTCTTCAAGTGGATTTTCTATATTTGGTTTCTCTTGGATCAAATTTTCTTCAAATGAAATCTCCTATGTTGTAGTATCTTCAATTGGTATCTCTAATTAATGCCCACTAAGTACCTCTCCTATTGGATGTGAGTAGAAATGAACTTCTTGTGTTGAACATTATTCTTGTTCTTGAGTTATTTCAGTTTCCTATAAATACTTTCTTCTAAATGAAAATGTGGGGATGTGTGATGTGGATGATGATGTGGCTCTTATGGTACCACATGTTGAACTAGTTGGGGTGGCAGGTGGATGGAGTGATTCTACCTCTAACAAATCTACCACTATAATCTCTTTCCATACCCATGCATCCTACTTTTCATGCTTTAGTTATGCAGCTAGTTGCATCCCTAAATTAGAAACCAAATCCTATGTACAATTCCTCAAGAACGACACCAAAAAATGTCTAGTGTTTCCATTCCTTGAGATTCATGTTACATTTAGATCAACAATCCAAGTTGGTAAACTTGTGAAGTGTAATGCACAATATATGTGGGATTAGGTTTCTAATTATTCTATTGAAATTTAACACACAGTCAAAGTCTAATCTATGAAAAGTAATTCCAATTTAATTCAACATGGTCATGGTTCTTAACATTTTTAATCCTTGCCATGAAAAGGTTTTCCATGAGACAAGGATAACTCTAATTGATCATATAACTTATATGTAACAGCCTTGGTTAAAAAATCATGTAAAAATATATAATACCATGGATGATAAGACACATATTCCAAGTGGAATGATGGGGGAAACATCCTAGTGGGCATTGATTCAGTTTATTATGGCTAAGGAAATTGGCAAATGCAATGACTAAAGCTTTGGAAAGGAAAAATGGCATTTTTGGCACATTTATTTATGAAATAAAGGAAATTAGGAGAAAAGGAAGGTGAAAGGTCACATGTCGCATGTGAGGAGGAAATTGAAGGAAAATAATGGAGAATGAAGAAAAGAGGGGCCTCATTAATAAAAAGGCTTCCGAGGATCATTTAGCAAGCTCTTACTCAATGTAAGATCTTGGCTTAGTTTTGGTCAGTGTACGATTTTGACAGGGTTCGGTGGAGCTCTCTTCTATTCTCTCTCTCTCATACTCTTGGAGACTTAGAGTTTTCATGGAGCACTCTTGGAGGGTGTGGCATACTTGGATTCTTGGAGAAAGAAGGAAAATAAAGAGGAAGAAAGTGCAAGAAGTTATCGAAATCAACAACTACATCAGATATGCTTGCAGATACCAAGTTGCATGTATAATTTCTTCACTATTTTTGGCATGCATGGCATATGCATGTGGTTTATTAGTTGTGATCTGTCATTGGCATGGAGGATTGTTGGGATTGATTGTGAATTGTCTAGCCTTGCCATTTCCTGGATAGCCATGGTGATTGTGGGTTTATTTTCATTGATGTGTTTTTTGTTGGTTCTCATGTTTCCTTAGCTTGGGTTGAGTTATTAGTCTCGTAGCCTTGATTGGACAAATGCTCTGGAGCCCTGGAACAACTTGGTTTGAGTTACTAGTCTCGTAGCGTTTTTTGGACAAATGCTCTGGAGCCCTTGGTGGCTTGAGTTACTAGTCCTGGAGCCTTAGTTGGAAAAACGCTCTAGAGCCCTGGAAGGCTTGGATAGAGACTGATCTAATAATGGTATTATGATGTCTGAAAGTGAGGTGGAATCACTATTTGATGGGTTGAGGTGGATGGCCTTTGCAAGCCTTGGATGACTTTTGATTGACTTTTTCTATGAGATCCCACATTCATGCTTAGAATATGGCATGGGGGTGAATGGATGAAGAGAGATTTGGCTCAGCCATTCTACGGCCGGGTGGAACGTGGAGGTCCCATCCCTGGTTTGGGTTTTTCGTCATTAATGAATCGTTATTTCTCCTTGTATTTCTATGAGCATTTTGATGGATTATATTTGGTCTATATGGTTGTACTTTCATGAGTATTTCTTCTTCTATTATGTTGGTTATGTATGTATTTTATGACAACAACCATGTATGGATTTCATCATGTTTTTAATTGTAATTGAATTATCAATGTATCTATGGACTAATGGATGGAATGGTAGTTAATGTGATAAGGCATCAATGCTTCATGGCGAATCTCAGATAAGTATGAGACCCCTATGCTCAGATCTGTTTTTTACACCTGTAGTTTACATATTCATGATATGTTTGACGAAATGTCTCTCATGGTTGGTAGGGGACCATTCAAGGTCTTAAGCGAGTATTTGCCTTAGTACTATCATTTCAATGTTATTTACTGTTATGAAGAGATGGTTCAATTTTGCAAAGTGACTTGGGCTCTGGGCTTGAAAAAGTGGCTCAGCCCCGAGGACACTGGCATAACATTGACTAAATGAGTCTCTGGATGCTGGAAAGAAAGCTTGTGAGAGCGACTATGGGTTTCTTGATACTGTCATGCCTATAACATGAGAGTGATGAGCCTTAATTTGTCCAAAAGTTTAGTGGGACCCAAGGGCAAGTTGTCTAAAGTGTTGGATTGGTTCCTGAGGTTCTTCAAGATGATGTTGAATGTCGATATGGTGTGTTTTCGTCGGTTCCACTTCCTCAACATGACTTAGGAGGAGGGTGTTACATTATAAATTAGTTGTGCAATTTAAAATGAACAAATCTTTATTCAAAGGATGATTTGTATGAGTAGACTACATAGATTTTAACACACCACAACAAACTATAAGCAATTGAAATTAAAATTTTATATTAACAAGAAATTAAAGCACTAGAAATTAAAGTAATGGAAATTGACTGCAATTAACAAGGACTAGAAACATTAACAAAGAGATAGAAATTAAATGTTTACTATAATTAACGAAAATTAAAAATATTAACTAAGCATAAAAACTAACTGCAACTCAACAAAACAAAAAAGGAAGAGAGAAACAACTTCCCTGACATGGGGGGGCCTTCCTGGATCAGTTGTGCATTGTTAAGGAAGTCATATAAACCTTGGAATTTACTATACTATGAAATAATTTATAAATCATTAGCAAAATTCACGTAAGGAATTACTAAGCCAACAATACAGTTTGTATTAAAAATATCAGATTGTTTCCCATAGCAAAGATTATATCATATCCTTGAAACCATGAATGTTTATACATTTTTGAAATAAAGATTGTTGAGATATTTATTGTAAGTTTTTAGAATAGTTAATCAAAACTCAAATCTTGTGGATCCATAAAATAAAATATTCAATTATTATGAGAAGTTCATGCTTACCGACATTAATTTCTCATACATAATCTGGAGATCTTTTTGTTTCATTCTCGTGGATTTAATCCATATTCTACACTGAGAGCTCTATTCCAAATTGCATTATTTTCGACCACTTTGACTTACTCTTCCACCACCAAAATGTGCCTTTGACTCTGCTCTTGTGTTGATGTAGAAAGAATTGGGTTAGGTTTGATAGGTGGAGGAGCTTGGGAGCACTATTTTCCATGTCATCAACGTATGCTTTCATTGTATTTTTCCTACAACTATGTAAACCTGTGACTTAGCTACAGAAGATCAAAGATTGGCTATATAATGGTTCTATTTCTATAACTGCAACATTAAACCTTCTTTCTCAAAAGAATATATGAAACTATAGAAAAATTGACACTTCTACCTTGAATTTCTCTTATTTGTAACTCATCATAGCTCAAGACATGATTATATACCAAAATGATAGCACTAGAGTGTGAGATGATGAATATGCCAAGCTTCTAGACGTATCATAGGAAAAACAATTGTGTTAAAAGATGAAAGAAAGAGTTAATTCTTGAGACCCAACAACAGGATAAACCAATTGAGTTTCCATTATCGTATATGATTTCTCTTTTTATCCATCTACTTCCTCTACCAGTGCCTTGGGGAGGAGTGGGTGCATCATTTTTATCTATCAGTTGAACCAAATTTTATTTCCTCCATGTTTCCTCATGACCTTGACCTTGTTTGACATTTTAGGGATTCCACTAGGTCTCAGAATATTTATTATCAACCAAGAATTGAGATAAAACTCCACCGAGATGATAATCGGTGGCTTACTTAGCAGTTTCCCATTAGCTGTTGCCCATAGGAACTCATTTTTCTTCACTGAGATATTGAGTAGTGACACCTCCTTTATTTACTTTTCAAGACACCAAAATCTTGGTTTATTCTTCATAATTGTTACTAGAACTAGATCTACAATAGACATTAACAATCTTCATCCACAATATTTGATCATCTAATTCGCAAACCTTGACACAACACTCTCTCTTTGAGTGTCCCTACTCATCAACAACACTATCATATTGTTAAGAACTCAACTCTATTTTTCTTTTGTTATCATGTTGTTACACTTCCAAATGTGCCTCCACACCATTACATAGGTTCCATCATGAAGTAATCATAACATTACTTCATCAATATCCACTTATGGCAAGCATCTTTATCATGCGAAACTCTTTTTCCAAAAGTAAAATTGTTTTGGAATTATTCGACATTTGATAGTGCCTTATTTACTTAAGCTCAAAGGTTTTGTTCCAACATATTCTTGAACTAACCAGATGCATATTTTAAAATTTAAACATTCTATTATGTTCTCCTTGAAAAACTTTCTAATTGATGTAAGCATGCTCAATTATGACCTTTGAGCTTAAAGATATGGTATGTAATTTTAACACTGGTACAATCATGCTTAGAAGTCAACATTTTCCACTTGTAGAAGAAAATCCAGTGAGATAGTAGATCCAATAAAAATTTTGTATTGGGTGAAAAAGATACCCATGATTGTAAGTATACAATAACTCTGAAATTAATGATCAAATGCTCTAGTCAATTTATGCATCAATCTCGAATTATCATCTTTTCCCATTTTTGTACTTTTCTAGACTTGGAATTTAGTTGAAACTACTATCTCTCTAACAAAGCAAACCCTAAAAACCTTCAATAAGACACAGTCACCCAAAATATTAAGGATTTAAAGTGTTGAGAAAGAAAATTCAAGTTAGAATAGTGATATTGGATCCCTTTTCCTCTAATAAAGATTCCAAGCTCACCAAACATTTCTTGGAATAGTGGATTTTGGCCCAATTTTGCATCTCCATTCCAAAAACCTTGGAATTTGCCAAAAAAACTCTACTAGATTCTTCATGTCTACTTGCATTACTCATAATCCACATTTCATCATCAATAGAGCATGTGTTAATGAGTACTGTAAAAACCACTGATTTCCATTTTCTAGAAATCTAGAGCTAAGTCAACCAATTACCCTGACTAGCACTTGTATGGTTCTCCTCATTGTAGACCTACCACTAAAATTTCCCCTGGTTTTGAGCTTCCTTATTCCAATTATGGTTAAAATAAGATTTTTCCTAATTTTTTTTTTTTTTAAGATAACTTTATCTTATCGATATCAAATTGTTGATGACATGGTATGCCACCTTCCTACTAATGTGGTATCCAAGTCTTATGTGCCATCACCCTCATCTATGCTTTCATCTTCTCTTGTCTCTTTCCTACCATGTTAGGTCCTCAATAGCCCTCATTTACATTTTTTATTTCACTTTATAATAATTATTTTTGTGTGCCACTCATACTTGGTCCATTTCCTCCACTTGGCATGGTTTTGATCATAAATGTGAACAATGTTCTCACTCTATTCTTACATCTTCCAAGCGTTGCATTATCATTGGTCGAAGTGATAGGTGGAGGTCCCATCTTTGACATCCCTTTGTTGGAGCACATGTTTTTCATGATTAATCTTATATCAATGACTGAGATGAATTACAGAGGCTTAACATGGCACTACTTAAAATGGCTCATGGCCTCCATAAATTTCTTATGACATAGAGGGCTTGTGTTTCCTTGACAACCATTACAAAGGTTAGATTCACCAGATCGTTATGGGGAGGGACATTCCACCCAATCACAGGATAGTTGTTTCCTATCATCTTTTTGCAACATGGCTACCTTTGCGTTGAGTTTATGATTCCATAAGGAAGAAATCACCTATGATTGGCTCTAATTCTCACACACAACCCACTTTCCTAGATGTCATAGTTTATAACTTCCTACAACAATTCAAATCGAACATATCTTTTTTCCCATTAGGCTACACAATCCAAGGAATGTATCCCCTTCTTTTCCACGTAGTCCCTTGGGATATTCCACTTTCCTCTAGAGCCTCAGCACAAGTCGACTAGAAAATATACATCCCAGTACACGAGGGAGATATTGTCAAGTAACGTTACATTAAAAAAAATTAAAATATATGTGTGTGTGTGTGTGTCAGCTAATATATATATATGCTAGAGATGATGTGTGTAATGTTACTAAAAAAAATAAATTAACAATGTTACTTTAAAAATCAATGTTGGACATAATAAAGTAATTGAAATTAAAATAAATTTAAAAAAATACTTTCTAGTATGAGGGATATATGTAATTCTAATGTAAACATTTCAACTATAAAAATTAAATAATAAAAAAATAAAATGACGCATGGTATTCATGTTATATTTAGATACATAATTAACTGTAGAATATAATGCCGTTGAATCCATGTAGTTTGTAAATTTAAAACTTTTTTATTGATATTTGAGGGGGAAATATTAGGGAAAATGCAATAATTACATTTTATCTAATATTTTTTCCTACCTCCATCTGCTTTTTACTAGGTTATATTGGGTAAAATATAATATTATAATATTACATTTCACTTAATTATTCCCCTCAACTAGTCCACTTCTTATTCTAATTTTTCTTTATATTTGAAGTTTGAAAGTAAACAAACTAAACTATAAAATTAGCAGGGGTGAGGGGAAATATTGAATAAAATGTAATATTTAGGCTAAGATGTGAGGGGAAATACCAGTAAAATGTAATAATATTACATTTTAATCAATGTTTGGCCCAACCCCTAGCCACTTTTTATTGAGTGGAAGTTGTAATAGATATTGTAATATTATATTTTATCCAAGCTTTCCCCTCTCCAAATTCACTTTTTATTAGAAAGTTTCTTTATATTTGAATTTCATAAGTAAACTTAACTCTGTAAATATTTGATCCTAATATGGTAGAGATGCAATCTTTAACATTTGACATTTTATTAAAAACATTAAATTAATATTCATTATATTTAATTTATAAATTTAATTAATAATAACCACCTAAATCCATCTTAATTCTTCATCTACTAAGTTGCTGAGAAAGATACTGAAAAAAATCAAATATCTTGAAATACAAATATTTTTTAAAATAACAATAAATTTGATCTCTCTTAATTTAAAATTAAAATAAATTTAAGCTAATATATTATTAGCTGAACTTCATCACTGTAATTTCCTACCATAATCATAATATGGCACTTTAAACTCAAAACAAGTTTACACTCGTAAAATGGCAATTTAAACTCAAAAGCAATTTTATAGGGAAGAATGTCAAAATCCCACTTACATGACAAAACTATATAAAATATAGTTGCATGAATAGATAGTGCCGTGTCTTCGCGAGAAGCTCATGTATCTCTCATGTATCTCTCTTACTCGTCTCAATGTTGATATGAACTAAGATAATACAAGTAAAAAACTTTAGACTAGTAGTCAAATAATGTTATTTGACTTTAGCATCTTTGAACACCAAAAGCTCCTTTCTTTACCTCATATTTTTCATCCTTCTTTCTTGTGGGTAATGTATTTTATTATCCGCAAAACTTACAAAGCATATTATTGTTTAACTTCTAAACTTTCTATTATATACGCATTTAAAATTCTATGGTTAATATCATATTAAAAGTATTACACTAAGTATTTGAATTTAAAAAAAATATGAGAAACCATAGTAAGAGTGGAATGTATGAAAAATACCTTGCGAAGGACTCCGTGATAGGGCGGTGGCCATTGACATCAACGACGTTCTTATCCTTATTAGCCATATGGTGCTCCGGTCATATTAATGCGTTCCGAAGGACTCCGTGATAGGGTGGTGGCCATGGACATCGACGACGTTCTTATCCTTATTAGGCTTAGGCATATGCATATGGTGGCCCACTTATATTAATTTTAAGGAATTACATCGGGTTTAAAATTTTTACAGGAGAGATGTGTGGAAAAAGATTTAGATATAACAAAATAACAAATGGTTTAGTAAATGGGGTATTTGATTGAAAAAGCGTCCCATAAATAACAAAGAATAAAAAAGCTTTTGTTATGGATAAGTTCCACAAGCTTATTTGGGATAAGGAGAGCTAAGAGAAAAGAAAAAGTACTATATTGAAGTGTTTAATCCCACTCATAGTCATCAACCAAAAGCATAGATAGAGGCAAATATCTCTTGGAGAGCCAAAATTCTTATTGCTCAGTGAAAGATTAATTCTCATCAACTCTATTGTGAAACATGTTGGAAAAGGCCAAAAAAGTGTGGGAGGAGAGAGTGCATTTTTTGTTCTTCCAGAAAGTAGAAACATAAAAGCATTTCATTTTAGAATGTGAGGCTTTCAAAGACAACACGGAAAGTTAAGCAGATATGCCGAAGCTAACTCTTGAGATAATCTATTTAGTGAAGGGTTTATCGAGAAATTGGAAACATTTATTGTGAAGTTCAAAAAAAAATGTTGAATAATGACATGGTGAATATTATCTCCATGGCTAATGTTAGACTTAAAATGATAGAGGCATAGGTTATTCACCCTAGTGAGAAGGGTCGATATTCGTATGTGATTGTGAAAGCCTAGTTGGAGAACTCTATGGAAGGCCTAGTTTGCCCGGGATAGGATCAAGAGGATTTGCCCGCTATCACTACATTCTTGTTATTTTTAATTTTTTCTTAAAAGGAAAAACATTAAACAATGATCACAAACATGCCATCAAATACAATTACAATTAAAAAATGCAACGTAAATCTCCATAAACTCCCCAGATTTTCTAATTTTGAATTTCCCCACTATTCAGTTAAAGGTTATTTTCATGTTTTAGTGACGTGCTAGAGATGGGCAATGGGATTCGTTCCGTGACATCCATCACGTTTAGTACTACGACATCACGTTCGTAATGGAAACACCGGAAAACTGTACATCACGATTAGTCCTACGACATCACGTTCGTAATGGAAACATCAAAGTCTCGCCTGCTCCACTCTGTGATGGCAAAGGGAGCACATGGATGACAAATAGACATTCTCGCCCACTTTTTCTCACCCGCAGCCACAGCTCATTCATTTACCGTCACGGCCAACTCACGCAATTTTCCATCACGCATTTAACATGTCGCTAAAGGCGTCCTTATGTAACGCGTTGCCTATCCAGAACTTTCCAGATTTCGAAATGGTTGTAGCGGTTTTCGACCGGACTTCTATAGTGGAATCCACACCAGGAACGTGGCTCTTACGTTTTGGAGTTTCAAGGAAAAAAAAATCTCCACATGCGAAATATATAGCTGCAACTTTTTTCACGGTAAAGACAGATTATCTTTTCTTGTTATTCATTAAAAATGAATAAAAAAAAAGTACAGAGTTTCGGAAATTCAAGCTTCCCAGATAAATTGAATAAAGAACTGCAATAGCAGATCGATGGCGAGGACTCATATTGGCACAGAGATGCAGCGTTGACTCTCAAAAAGACCTGACAAAACTGATCTAAAAAACACCTGAATAAAACAGTCCTGTAACAGCTAGTGAATACAGGAAATACAACTAGAAAATACAAACATTAAACAGGAATGCTTAAGAGAGCACATTCAAATCAGATTTGACCACGCTGACCTGCAGACTTTGGAACAAGTTTGCTGAAAACTTTTTTGCTGTCACTGAGTTTTTATGACAGGAGGGTTAGGAATGTTGAAGGTGTTCTGGATCTTGTTGTTAACGAAAATTTCCAAAATAATTAAACCTGTATCTAGTTTCAAAGCTCTTTTAGACAGAAAGTCCGCTGTGGAGTTGAACTATCTATAAATGTGTTGAAGTGAAATATTCTGGAATTTCCATGTTTCTAAATGAAGCACCTCCAAGCCAGCCACTCCTTTCAGCCAATCCCCAACACATTTTGAATCACCCTCAGCAAGCGTCAAGAGAGTTCACGCAACGATCAATTCAGCCTGGGTATTTGATCCAGAGCCATATCAAATTCTGAAATACATGGATCTGTTTTCTGGCAACTTAATCACCCCTCCTCTGTAAATGTGTTAGAAAACCTGCACAGATGAATCTAGCTAGTAAAGGTTGAACACACAGCTTTGCAGAGTAAAAACACTAAAAGAAAATCGAAAAAAGAAAAGAATGATTCATTAGAAAATATGTTACAATGCTCATGATATATCATTACTGGGTGAAGATCCCAAGGTAATGAACTATAGTGATGATCAATGAGAAGACTCAACACCTACAACAAGTTCCGGAGATAACTATTCAGTTGCCGAGTTAAAGAATGAGCAAATCAAAGAGTAAATCATGCAAAAGGAATCTTGCATGCAATCCCATGCTCTAACTAAGAGTCCGCATGTAGATGTGTGGTAGTTGCATGTAGTTGCATGCTCTAACTAAGAGTCCGCATGCAGTTGCATGTAGTTGTAGTAGTTCCAACACCCCCCCTGAACGCCACTATGGGGAAAAATAGAAAATGGGCCCCGACAACTAAGACCAAAGGTCACCCAAAATACAATGCAACATGTATTAAAATTGAGGAAAGAGGGAAAACCTCATGGGTAAAACCCCCCCTCAAAATATAATGTAATCAAAAGAAAAGAGGAAAAAAAAGACAGTTGCTAAGCAACTATGTCCTTCACTCCAAGACGATCACGCAGAGAGCGAAACTTCTGCCCAGTGAATGTCTTGGTGAAGATGTCTGCAATCTGTTCGGCTGAGGGACAAAACTGCAAATCAATGACCCGATCATGTACTAAGTCTCTGATGTAGTGCATATGGATCTCTATGTGCTTCGTTCGTTGCCGCTGTACTGGATCCCTGCAAAATTTGAGAGTGCTCTGGTTGTCACACCAGATGATAATGGGTTGGCGGAACTGAATGCCCAACTCATTGAGGAAGTGTTGTAGCCATAGAGCTTGAATGGTGATGTTGACTACTCCTCTGTACTCGGCCTCAGCTGAAGAGAGAGCAATAGCAGCCTGCTTCTTGCTCGACCAACGATAGGGCCAGATTCTAGACGGTGATAGCCGGAGGTTGGACTTGCGATTATGTTGTCTCCGCCCAATCAGAATCTGTGAAGCCAAGGAGATTCAATGCACTGCCTGCTGCATAGTGAATCCCGAAGGTGATGGTGCCCTGCACATATCGGATGATGCGCTTGGCAGCATTCTAGTGTAGCTCATGCGGCTCCTGCATGTACCTGGAAACTGCCCCTACTGCATATGAGAGATCTGGTCTGGAGTGGGTGAGGTACAATAAGCTCCCCACTAGTTGTCGGTAGAGAGTGCTGTCAACTAATGGAGTGTCACCTCCATCCTCAAGGCGGACCCCAAACAGAAAAGGAGTCGGTGCTGGCTTGCAATCAGCCATGCGAAATATCTCGAGGAGATCCCGTGCATACTTAGCCTGAGAGAGTTTGATGCCTGTGGCATCTTGGCTAATCTCAAGACCAAAAAAGAAGTGTAATGGACCCATGTCCGTCATCAAGAACCTATCATGCAAGGCCCTCTTGACTGTAGCAATGGCTGAAGCCGAGCTGCCAGTGATTAGGAGATCATCTACATACAAAACTAAGATAAGAAGAGAATCATGTGTCCTAAGCATGTAAACATTCGGATCAGACTTACATCTTTCAAAGTTTTGTGATAAGAGAAAAGAATCCATCTTCGCGTACCAAGCTCTCGGGGCCTGCTTAAGGCCGTAGAGAGATTTCTTCAGTCTACAGACCAAAGATGAATCCTGAATGAAACCATGTGGCTGCTCCATGTAGATCTCCTTGGATAGGTCTCCATGAAGAAAGGCATTCTTCACATCCATCTGATGTACTTC